>JAJOOG010025659.1:0-53290 GCA_029582565.1 Solanum infundibuliforme | reverse complement strand
GAGACATCATGTATAAAGTCTAGAAAGTCTTCCGCTTGCTATTGTTTTTATTCTTTATGAAATGTTTTCTTGGTAAAGAAAGTTTTTAATTCCTTATGGTTTTAGTGTCTATGCGATGAATGAATGCTAAGAGGCTTGTATTAGACCTGTTCGAGGTCAAGTACGCCGGTTACGACTAGGGGGTGATCCCGGGTCGTGACAGAGACCTTATAGAGTTAAACTCTATTGCACAACTTTAGAGTAATGAAAGAAGTGTAGTTTCCTAAACAAATTGTAGAATATCATTCACAAATGTGGCGCGCTTCGCACTCAGTAACAAGACTCTAATTGACATGGCTTATGAGACATCCTTGGACCATTCTAAACCTTGTGCTCTTATTACCAAGTTTGTCATGACCCAAGGGTACACCCTAGATGTAACATGGTGTATAGGACCCCTATAGGCCCCATAAAATCCACTTAGCATTCATAACATAAGAAATAGAACAAAGGAAATTAAGACAACATTTCAAGTCCAAAAGTTCTTATGAAAGTAAAGCAAAAGTCTAATCACTTGTCTCAATAGCCATCTAATACAATAGAATGAAATTGGGCCTAGCCCATACATCATATCCAAAACTAAAAGTAAGAAAGAACACTAAAAACAATGAAAATATATCCTCGAAGCATGAGGACTCACCCAAGCTTGGAAGTCTTGCAAATCAACCTCTAGCCACAAAACTAAGAACCCTGACTCTCGGACCCTACATTTGGAGAAATTTAAGCACGAGTATGCCTTAGTACAAAATATATACCAAGTATGATAGGCATGCATATAATCATTTAAATCATGCTAAAATAGGACATTTCATGACATGCAATGACCAAGCTAAAACATGATATAAAACGGGTTAGAATACATAAGTCATAAAACATGGTTAATGCAGGCTAACATATTAAAATCCTTTGAACACACGTGAGATACTTCTTGAAGTAACCTTAGTTCATTATTATTGTGGGAAGTTGCCTTAACCGACATAGAGACTATGTGAGCTATAACATAATCCCCTGGTGTCTCCCATACCAAAATGGGTTATCCAACATGCCAAGGTAAGGAACATGAACTTATAAATATTGTGGATCCACTAGATAATGTCTATCTAGAAAATCATCCTATGAGGGCACATAGGTAAGGGATAAGGAGATTGCTTCTAAAAACCCGGCCTCTAATCACGGGAGATCTTCCATCTCAATATCCTCTCGATGCTAATCATAAATCCCATAGAATAGTCATTTTCTTACTTGTTCTCATTATCCATGGAAGGACATGCCATCTTGACAATCCAAGCTAGGTCATAAGTCATCCATGGAAATGTATCATTCAATAACCAATCCAAGTTAGGTTTCATTAGGATAACTCTTAATCTTTTATTCATTTAGTTGAGATGACATTTCTACCTTAGAATCCTTACCATGTGAGAAAACCTTACACAATAATATTTTCATGTGTATATGAGAATATTTTATACAACACAACAATATCATCATTGATACTTCACTCTCAAATCATCCTTAATACATTTACATAAATCTCATAAAACATGTTTGATTTAATAAACTTTTCATTCATACTCAAAAACCCACATTACATGATCATAACTTGGAAAACATGGGAATTACATGGGTTCATGGGGAATAATCATAAAATCATGAGATTAACTCAATTCATGCATTATAGATCATAAATCAATTATTTAGATCAATAATCAAGAGAACCCATAACATAGAAGAAAAACCCTAATTCAAGTGGGGATTTCTAACTTTGAAAATAGGAGAATTTCAGAACTCCATGAATGTAAGGAATCCCTGGATGAAAACTATCTTACCTTACTATCAAAGCCCAAAAGCAATTGAAGAATGAAGGCTTGATCTTGAACCCTAGATTGAATCTTCTCCTTCAGACTTCTTGAGAGAGAAATATCTTTGGGAGGGAAAGACTCAACTTCTGTTGGGTGAATTTGAAGAAAATGAAGTGAATTAGTTAATTTGGGGTTAAAATCACCTATATAGGAGTCTTAGGCATATGAAAAATGACATAGTATTAGGATGAAATATATAGGAAAAGACCCAATTGTCCTAAAAATAAGTGCAGACCATCGACCTATAGGCCTTGACCGACGGATCACGGTTCGGCCGATGGTCCATTTTGCACGTCTGTCATTTTCATTAGTGACTAGACTTTGAGGCCATGATGCACGGAACTCAATCCATGTACCGTGGACCCGAAGACAGTCCGTTGGTCCAGAACATTGTTCGTGGTCCTCTAAGCCTCCTTGGGAGGCCAATCCACGCACCAGACCTACAATCCGTGGTTCCCTCCATCGGTCGTGGTTGGCCTCTGTCGGATGACACTAGGAACATCTGAAAACTGCTATTTTGCCTTTTCTTGAATCCGAGGTGTTACAATTTGGGGAAATGTAGGCAAGAGTATGTGTTAGGATAAAATATGTATCAAGTATGATAGCCATGCATAAAACATTTGATAACATACTTAAAAGAGATACCTTTATGAAATGCAATGACCAAGCTAAAACATAAAACTTGATTCATAAAACATTGTCAATTCTCATAATAATCATCTTAAACATATGTGAGATAGTTTCTTGAAGTAACCTTAGTTCATAATAACTTGGTTGTGGGAAGTAGCCTTGACCAACATATAAGACCATGAGAGCTATCATCATGGAATCTGGTGTCTGCCACACCGAAAAGAGTTGTCCTACTTGCCACGGTAAGGACCATGAACTTCTAGCTTATGTGGATCTACTAGCTAATGTCTAACTAGACTATCCTATGTTGGCACATAGTTTATGGGACATGGTTAATCACCAATTATCCACTCGGTTCTAAGCTTAACTTCCATGAAATAGTTCTCATTCATAGTTCAACTTAGCTCTTAAAGGAACATGGGTAATCACCTCTTTTCCTTACATCATATGACATCAGTAATCACCTCTTCTCTTTCAATTAGAGAGCATGGCTAATCGCCTATTGTCTCATCATTATAATAGCTTCTTATGATTGGTTCATTTTAGGTGAGAAAGCCTTTCAACCCTAGGAACCCTTATCATGTGAGAAAACCTTTCACACTTCATGATTACATGTGTATATGAGAAATCCTTTCAACAACACAACGGTAGGAACAACATTGATACTTCAGTCTCACAACATCCTTAAAACATTAAGATCAGTTTCATAAGAACATGCATAATTCCATAATTCACCTTTCATAGTTCAAAACCCACTTTCATGCACCAATATCTAGAAAACATTAGTTAGTATGAGTTCATGGAAATTCATAATAAATTCACGTAATTCAATCGATTCATGCTTGATTTCATATAATTTTCTTTCATAATCCAAAACCCACATTACATGATCATAACTTGGAAAAGATGGGGATTACATGAGTTCATGGGGAATCATTATTAAAACATGAGATTAACTCAATTTATGCATGAAAGATCATAAATCCATCAATTAAATTAATAATCAAGAGAACCCACAACACAGAAGAAAACCCTAACCCAATTGGGGATTTCTATCTTTGAAAATAGGATAATTCAGGAACTCCATGAATGGAAGAGATCCATGGATGAAAACTATCATACCTCAATGCCATTTTCTTAACTTCAATGGAGGAATTGGAGACTTGACTTCAAACCCTAGGTTGAATCCTTCTTCTACAAACATTCTAGTGTGAGAAATATTTGGGAGGAACACTTGTTCTTCTTTGAAAAGTTTGAGAGAATGACCTGAATGGTTTGATTTTTGGTTTAAAATAACTTATATAGGGGTCCTAGGTAAGGGAAAAATGATGTAGTATCAAGATAAAATATTTAGGAAAAGACCCAACTAACCTTGGCTTACAGCTGACGTAAACCTCCAGATTGAGGCCCACACGAGCCGTCTCAGGGTCCACGAGTCGTCTTAGGGTCCACGAGTCATTTGATTAGTCGTGACACTGGACCAATGGCTTGGTGGATTCTGCCTCTCTTTCATAGCCACCACCACTACCCGTTTGGCTCTTCACGAGTCGTCTGGGTGCTCGTGAGAGGAGCCTGGCCTTGGGGAGGACATCGTCCACTTCACCACGGGCACCACCACGAGTCGTGGTTCCCTTCACGACCGGTGAATTGCTCCATGAAGGGTGCCATGGCTTAGTGGAGGGCTGGTGACCTCCCACTTGCCTCCTATTTCAAGGTTTCTTGTTTCCAGGGTGTTACAGACTTGTTGCTTGGTGTTGTGGTTTTCTGATTTGCATGTTTGAACATGAGTGACCATGGTAGTGACAATGATAGTCAGTACGGTAAGAGCGACAACATGTGTGATTTGAATTATATGCATGTGAACATCATTCAAACCACGAGTGCAATCCGTATACCTCCTACAACAAGGGGGGAACATTTTCATGTAGACAGAACAATGCTACAATTTCTCCAATTGAGAGGCATGTTCGGAGGATTAGATCATGAGGATTCCGATCAACAACTTTTAGAATCTTATGGAAATATGCAGGCCGTTTATGTTCACAAACATCTCACAAGAGTCTTTAAGGTTGAGGTTGTTCTTGTTCTCTTTGATGGGAGAGGCTACCAAATGGTTGGCGGAATAGCCAAATGACTCAATCACTTCTTGGGAGGAGTTGACTGAACCTTTATTGAAGAGTTTCTTTCCCCCCTCGAAAATAGTTAAACTTCAGACCCAAATCCAAAATTTCAAATGAATTAGAGGTGAACATCTACATGAGACTTGGTTGAGGTTAAAGAAATTACTCTTGCAATGTTCAACACATGGTTTTATGGACAATTTGTTGGTGCAATGCTTCTATTGAAGCCTAGATTTAGTCATAAAGGTGTGGCTGATCAATAGGTCCAATGAGGTTTAATGAGGCCACTGTATAAAGTAGTAACATTGTTTCTAGATGATATGATCAAGGTTAACCGAGCATGATATACTAGAGAGGACTAGGTGTCTACTCAACAACTCTGGATGAGTAAAGAAAAAATTGAGAAGGACAATGAGTGAGATGAAAATATAGCCAAAATAATGACCTAACTCGATTTGTTGTCTAAACATGTCATGGGAGGTGGTTTGAAGTAAATGAATGTGATTGGGAGAAGTAGTGGGTAGTGTCCAGAGGATGCCAATTTTAAGTCGTTGTACAACGAGGAATTACAATATTTGTGAAACCAAATGTTGGGTTCTCACCTAGACTACCAGCGAAAATGTGGGAACAAATGTTGGTTGAAGGAGAGAGATAGTAGTGGGAATGATTGGAGAGGTGGAAATTAGAGCGATAGAGAGCTTAATATACATATATATATATATATTCTACCCCAAGATCATCCATGACAAAATAACCAGCTGGTCTATAATAAAACAAAATTGAGGAGATGCTCACAAGGATCTTCAACAAGGTTGAAAGATCCGACAAGGTGTTGAACGAATTGAAAAATGCCTTCTTTACCTTATCTCAAATGGTGACCTCTCATTCAGTGTCTATCAAAAATTTGGAAACTTAGATGTGCCAGATCTCCACCCATCTCAATCTGAGGCAAACGGGAAAGTTGCCTTGTGACACCGTCCCAAATCCCAAAAATAAATTATGAGATAGTGAACTATGTCATGACGTTAAATAAGAAACTTCTTGGAAGGCACCCCAAGTCTATACTTTTGCTTTATTACTTTTTATAACGTGTGTTGTGAGTGTATGTTGAAAGGAAATCAAAGTGTTGCGTAGGACATACTAGGTGATGCCAAAACCATAACGGCGATGCACCTAAGGCATTGTGTGAACTCATTCTTGTCCACTTTTTGATCTGGAAAATCTTGAAAATTGTACTGTCAACTTAAGCGATTTGAGCTCCAAATGTAGATCTGCCGAAGTACACTTTGTCTACGCCATCAAGTTTTCCAACTTAGCCTTTAGGTTTGGTATTCATTCAGGACTCTTTGGCGAGCTTCAACTCTATTTGGTGACTTGTTGAATACACTCAGTGATGTACGTCATGACCGCCAAACATGCATAGTACAAAAAGGCCAAGGGTCTTTTCATTTTAAAAAGAAAACTCTTTGCTATCTCTAAGATCATTTTCTTCCCTTCAGTTCTAATATAATATTTCAGTGTGTGAGTGTCCTTTTATGTGATTCTCGAGTAGGTGGAGTGCATAGTCTTGTGTGATTGGTCGACCCAAAACCGTAACCTTTTTTATTCGCTAGTGCTTGTTTCTTCTTAAGGTTGGTGTTCGATCTATACCTTTTTATTCTAGCTTAAAATTGTGTTTTCTGTATGGGCTTAAGGCCATTTGATGCTTCTTGTTAGTCAATTTCATTAGGTAATGTGATTTTGTTGGTATTGAATTGTGCCTATGCGTTACGCAGTTGCTTGTGCCTAAAATGCTAAAATTTATTTTGTTTTCTAGTTGTTGAAACTGAAACTAGATAATTGCTAAGCCTTGATTAAATTGTGTATGGGTAAAGTCTAATTAGCCTTGTGTTGACCTAATTGCATGATTTTTCCCAATGATAGATGGAGTGACGACTTTGTTAAGGGTAAATCATCAACCCAAGCAATAGTTTGTGATATTTGAGGGATCTCTGAGTACCCATGGGTAAAAAAAATGTGAGTAGATTGTAAAGTTAATTTAGAATTGGGTATTTTTGTATATTCTAGTTAAGATAAAAAAAAAAGTAGGGATTGGGCTGAACACTACTTGTTCTGCGACCTTGTCTTAGCTGGCCAAGATAGTTAGGTGAATCGCCAAATAAGATGCAGATTGCCTTCGTTGCTTAAATATGTGAAAAGTTTACTCCTCCATTCGGCAGGCTTGTATTAGTCCTCCGAAACCCACTAGGTGTATCGCCAAGTGGGAGTGGACATCACCTTTCACGCCAGTTCTTTTTAATTTCGCTATGTCACTTTCAACGGGGTTGACTCCACCCATCATGCCTGAGTTCCTTATAATTGGTGGTGTCCATTTTGTCGAGCTCACTTGAGTTTGCCCAACTAGTTAGGAAGTCCACCTTCCCATTAGGCGAGCCTCAGAGCATTTTTGAACCGTGTTTCTTTTGATTTTACTGTCAACTAACCTTCACCCGATTTTTGTTTGTAAATGTTGTATTCTGCAGGAAATAGGTAATGCACTTGGAAAAAGAGTAGTGACCTCAATATCAGAGCATGACGCTTGTCCTCCTCCAAAGAGTCAACAATGTATAGTCTTTAAGAGCCATATGAGGGTTTGAGACAACAAGTCACTCCACAATCTCCTATGCATTTGCTTAAGAAACCAAGGAACCATATAGCCAAGAAAAGGACGAATATCATTTCAAAATTGGTACTACCTCCCCAGGATCCAACCCTTGCCTCTCATGTTCTCCCAATCATTGCTCAAAGAGCCCTTCATAGACTTAAAAAATCGTTAGAGAATGAACAATTCTTGAGGAAGTGAAGGTTCTCCACTAATCGAGTAAGGAGCGATTACTTGACCATTTTGGACAGTTTTAAATTTTCACTGGTTTGAGTAGTTTACAAGACATAGATGCCAATATGTGACAAAATAAGTCAGATAATTCTACGAGGCCTACACAAAGGCCTTGCCTAAGAAAAGAGAGCACAATTCGGAAGCCCTTAGAATAAGTGGAGGTCTGTGGTAAGAAAGTGCAATGGAATTATAATGCAATTGATGATATTTTGGGCACCTAAAGCCACAAAACATACATATACAACCTTCAGATGAAATTTGATTTGGATGCCCTCAAAGAGTGGTAGAAAACTCTTATTTGAAGCATCTCTCCCCAGTGGAGAGTTGAAGCAGCAAAAATTGAAAATAAGGATCTGAATGTTACAACCAATTAGTGGTTTGGGTTCATTAGTAGCAATTTAATACCATCACAAAATGAGTCGATCCTCCGACATCCTAAGGTTGTGCTAGTTGGGTGCATCATAGATGGGATATAAATTAATGTTGGTGTCATTATCGAATAGGAGATGCTACAGCGGGCCAGAAAAGAGTAGACATCAGTTCCATTCCCAATCTTGATCGCATAGTTATGTTAGGCTACATAAGTTCCTTTTAGAGCAAAATCAGACGTTAGGGTCACTCCTGCCTCCTCCAATGTTAATAGGAGGATTGAGGCTCATTATGTATGGGACGATGTGGCTTGGAGGAAGCCACCACCACCAGACACTACTCCCTTGGTTGATCCTTCCATCCTTGGCCTTGAAACAACTCCATCTGCTCCCCCCCCGAATGTACCTTCCACTTCTACTTCCACAATAATGCCTACCCCTACTTCTGTCTCTTGTCCCCCCTTGACCCATAGCGTAATCTATCGAATAATTTTTTTTGCCCATTCTACCGATGTGAGGGCTACGAGGGTTGAAGAGGAAATGCCTGGTATGAATAATAGGGTGATTATGTCACGACCCGGGGGTACCCCCTAGATGTAACAAGGCATACTCAACCCTGAAGGGTTCTCATACAAGCCCCTTAGCATATCATAACATAAAGCAATAGAAATGATGCGGAATGTTTTAAAACTTTTCCATACAATCGAAGTCTTTTATAAAATAAAGCAGAAGTCTATAACACTTTGTCTCAAACAATCTAAAACAACTCGAATAAGTGTTTGGGACGCAGCCCATACAAAAGTCTAATCATAAAGAAAGAACATAAAGGAAAGGTGATCACATCCTCTATGCTATGAGGACTCACAAAGTCTTCAACTTCTTGCTCTACTACAAACCTAATCACGAGAATGGAACTCAATATCGCCAGACCCTACATTTGATAAGAATGTAGGAGAGAGTATGTGTTAGTACATTAATGTACTAAATATGATGGCTAGCATATATAATCAACATAAGCATAGAAGAGGCATTAGTCAACATAAGACATATACCATAATTATAAGAAATAATAACATGAGTCATAAGCATAAGACACATCATCATAAGACATAGAATATAAGCATTAGAAGTAACAACAAAATCATAGGCATAATCAATGCATCTAGTTTCACATAACATAAGAGAAACACTTCATAAGTCACCTCAAGGCAAGCTTGTGCAATTCATGGATAAGACCCATAATCCCACCCATGCTAAGCAAGTCACTTTAGGTTCTCATTCATATTCTTCATTCTTTTGATCTCATCCTTAGCTTATTTCTCATAGACAAGGGAACATCCACTTTTAGTCACACATGTATTGGAAAGCAATTATAGCAACAACCAACTAGGCACACATCATAAGCATAAGTCATAAACACATTCATTACATAGATCATCATAACATAAGAAGAAGATATCATGACTATCCTCAAAGCATACTTGTGCAATGCATGGATAAGATCCCATAAATCTCACCCATGCAAAGTAAAGTTTCTTGAGTAACCATAATTCATAATTCATATTCTTGTTATGATATTGAAAATTAACCTTAACCAATATAGACCACGTGAGCTTAACATGGAATCCGATGTTACCCACACTGAGAAGAGTTCGTCTTACTTGCCTAAGGTAAGTCCATCATTTGTTAGCTTTAGGTGGATCCTCTAGCTAAATATTCTACGTGGCGTGTAGTTTATTGGATATGGAGATTGTTACTAGAAACCCGACCTTTCTCACGGATGAGGTTCCTTATCAAGAGATTGCTTTTAGAAACCTGGCCTTTCTCACGGGAGAGCTTCCATCTCATATTAATATTCACTTGGTGCTAAGCATAATTCCCACGGAGTACTTATTAAGTCATAACTTGATTAATGTCTTATGAAAGGGTGTCCTCAATAATCATTCCAAAAGAGTTCGTTAGGATAGCTCTTAGATGATGCGTGAGATTAACCTTTCACCGTCCATGTCTACATATAACATTAGATTCAATTAGGTGAGAAAGCCTTTCAACCTAGAATCTTCATTATGTGAGAAAACCTTTCTTGTTCATTATGTGTTCATGAGAATATCCTTTTGATGAACACAACAATAATATCATAATCATGGACATTTCGCTCTCAAAGTCTTAACGTTCCTAGTTCATTCATATTTGCTTTTACCCTTAAAGCCCTAAAACTCACATCCATACTACAAGCCTTACTGCTCAAGCAATACTTTACATGGTCATCATATATACTTAATTCCCAAGACAATCTAACCACATGCTTCATTCTTAAGCAATTCTAGTCATACATCATCATATAAACTCAACCTCAACACTACTAATCATGATTAATCATATAAACCCTAATCTAATCATTTCATGTCTACAAGCTTCACTTTTAAGCAATTATATTTAGGTGCTCTTAATCTCAAGCAATTCATAAAGTAATTCATCAATCTTAGAAGATCACATTTAAGCCCTCAATCTCCTTTTTTATGGCATAAAGCCAAACTATATCAATTTCACCCTAGAATCTTAGGTTAATCAAGAATTCACGTATAATCATACCAAAAACATGTAAATACATCATTAATAGTCATAAACTGTCATTATCCACTCAATTGGATCAACATACAATAATACACACAATATAGGAAGGGACCCTAACTTGAATTGGGGATTCATCTTCAAAATTGGGGAAAACATGGGGGCTTCATGGATGAAAGGGATCCATGAATGAATAAGCCATCATACCTTGATTATAAATCCTAGAAAGCTTGAAACAATGGAGTCTTGACCTAGCTTGACCCTCTTCTTCTTCTTCTTCTTCTTCTTTCTAGAGAGAGGATTTCTTTGCTGAGTTGAAATAATGACTTGGATCAATGAATTTAGGGGTGTAAAGTCTTCATATAGGTGGTCTAAACTAAGTAAAAACGAAGCCACTTAGTCCCTAATTAAATATGAAAAGACCCCTGAGTCCCTAACTTAACCGCTTCAAGCTTGCACACTACCTCACCCACGAGACTAGACACACGAGCCATGGGTGGACCCATGGGGCATGTTGGTCATCCGTGGGTGGTGGTCTGCAATTCAATTTTTGGAACCCTGACACACGACCCCTTACCCACGGGGCGTGGGTCCCTTTCGTGGGTGAACTATTTTGAGGCAGAATTCAGGGTCCTTGAAGGTTGGTCCTTATGGGGGGTTGTACCTTGACGTTCTAACCCTGAACCCTTTATTTAAAGTATGGGGAGTTAAACCTACGACTCTAACCCTCACGTCAAGCTCTATTTTAGCCTACTAGTTTTTGGGGTGGTACAATATCTCCCCCTTGGGAACATTCATTCTCGAATGACACTTTAGGCACCTTACAAACTTAAAGACTCAAGTCTAGCAGCCCATCATGCATAAAACATCAAAATAATGCACAATTTGAAGAAGGAAACATCAACTCAAATTTAAACATATCAATGCATCATAAGGATGTAGGAACTCTATCTAACAACTCATTTTCTTTCAAAACATAAGCTTTCATAAATATGCATCATATAAGAAAATCACATAAACATTTAAAACTCACATGACTTCACAAATAGACAAGCCATGAACATTAAGAACACTCAACGACCTTGCTAACTAGGCACACCATCTCCCCCTTGGGATCAATCCTAGACGAACTTTCGAAGCACCATTTATTTCAAATCAACTAAGGTAAGATTAAGTTATTACTAAGCCTTCACCCCCATCCCAAATTATAATTTTAAACCATGGTGAATTACACTTTTACCTTTCTTAGAGAAATCTACTCACTCAACACATCTAGGCATTGCTTAAACACCCTATTCATCAAATCTATCCGCATACCCCAAAACTCATCATCACTAAGTCGGGTTCTACCATCAATTACACATAACTTTAATGCAACCCATTTATACCAAAGATAACATCAAATTCTATCAAGTCACTAAAGACAAGCGATGGATCTAAGTAAGCATAGAACACATACCGCCAACAACATTCGGAGGACACTCTTGTTCACCTCTAGCTTGGAGAGCATAGAACCTAATTTTCTTTGAAGCATCCATACCCGAATCACTAGGAGCAACTTGATTACCCTCTCTTCCTCTAGCATTAAGTACCAGGCAATTTCTCATCTTTTGACCACTCCTACCACAACCATAACAACCCTCCATACTGGCTAAACATCTACCCTCATGTCTTTTGCCACATCTAGAACAAGTAGGAAATAGGGGCCTACTACTCTTTTCTTGAGATTTAGGGTTGGACACCCTTTCTAGGTTATATCTTGGGGAAGACCTAGAATGGTCATGTCCGGAGAACCTTTTAAGAGGAGAATTATCATCATCAATCCTAAACCTCTTTTTCTCCCTCAGCCATTCTCCAAGTTTCTCTTCCTCAATTTGATGAGCATAAATCATAAGTCAAGAAATATTCATATCCTGATCAGACATGGCCATACAACATTCTTTTACTACTGAATCGGACACTTCCGACACAAACTTACTCATTCCCGACCTAGGATCGGACACTAGAATTGGAGCATACTTAGACAATTGGGTGAACCTCCATGCATATTCCCTAACACTAATATCACCGTGTATAAGGTTAATGAACTCAAGCACTAAATCTTCTCTCATCTCTAAAGGGAAAAACCTATCTAGATAAGCACTCTTAAACTCTTCCCACTCTATAGGACCCCTTCCTACCGGTCTAGCTTCTTTCCATTGATCAAACAAAACTTGAGCAACCCCTTTGAGTTGATAACAAGCCAACTCCACCTTCTCTATCGGAGTCACTCCCACTAAGTCCAATACCTTAGAGACCTCATCTATAAACCCTTCAGGATTTCACCCTCATAACATCCCTCACTTTTAAAGTGGTCGTGCCCACTATTTGGTTAACGGTGGCTAGCACCTCACTATTGGCTTGCGTTCTCATGGCTTGGGCCAACATTTGAAAAGCCAACCTAAACTCCACATGAGTAACATATCAATATTCACTCGGTGCTAAGCATAATTCCCACGAAGTACTTATTAAGTCATAACTTGATTAATGTCTTATGGAAGGATGTCCTCAATAATCAATCCAAAAGAGTTCGTTAGGATAACTCTTAGATCATGCGTGATAATAACCTTTCACCGTCTATGTCTACATAAAACATTAGATTCAATTAGGTAAGAAAGCCTTTCAACCTATAATCTTCATTATGTGACAAAATGTTTCACATCATGTTTATTAAGTGTTCATGAGAATATCCTTTCAATCGTTATTATGTGTTCATGAGAAAACCTTTAACATCATGTTTATTATGTGTTGGATTTGCAAGATGACATGACTTTCCATGGATAAAAAGAACAAGTAAGAAATGTCTATTTCGTGGGATTTATGCTTAGCACCGAGAGGATATTGAGATGAAAGCTCTCCCATTAGTAGAGGCCGGGTTTCTAGAAGCAATCTCCTTATCCCTTACCTATGTGCCCCATAGGATGATTGTGTAGATAGAAATTAGCTAGTGGATCCACCTAAGCTAGAGTTATGGTCCTTACCTTGGCAAGTAGGACAACCTTTTTCAGTGTGGGTGACATCAGGGGATCATGTTATAGATTACATAGTCTCTATGTCAGTTAAGGCTAGTTCCCCACATTAATAATGAACTAAGGTTACTTCAAGAAGTATCTCATATGTGTTCAAAGGCTTTAAAGATGATTAGCTTGCATTGACCAAGGTTTTATGACTTGTGTTTTCTAATTCTCTTATATCATATTTTAGCTTGGTCAATTGCATGTCGTGAAATGAAATGTCCCTTTTTAGAATGATTTAAATGTTTTATGCATAGTTATCATACTTGGTACATTGTTTTGTACTAACACATACTCCTGCCTACATTTGCCCAAATGTAGGGTCCGATAGTTAGGGTGCTCAGTTTCATTGCTAGTAGTTGATTTTGAGATTTTCTAGCTTTGGTGAGTCCTCAGGCTTCGAAGACTGACTTTCATTGTTATAGTTTCATTCATGTATTCCACTTTTTGATATGTTGTATGGGCTAGACCCAATTTCATTCTATTGTACTAGATGGCTATATTGAGACAAGTGTTTTAGACTTCTGCTTTACTTTTATAAAGACTCATTTGGACTTGGATTACTGTTTTACTCTTATAGTTCTATTTCTTCTATTATGAAAGCTAAGTGTCTTGTATGGGGTCCTTCGGGGTTCTATATGCCATGTTACATCTAGGGGGTAACCCTGGGTAGTGACAAACATGGTAATCAACGCACAGTGTTTAGAATGTTTCATAAGCCACATCAAGTAGAGACTTGTCCATAAGTGTGAAGTGCGCCACATTTATGAATGAGAGGCTACAAGATGTTTAGGAAACTCCACTTCTTTCATTTCTCTTAAGTCGTGCGATAAAGTTTAACTCTATAAGGTCTCTCTCCTAATCCTTATTTGATGCTCTACATGATATGGCTACTTGAAGAGCATATTTTAGATGGAATGTGAGGCAGAATAAGGAACAAGAAGTTCCTCCCCAAGCTCCTTAGGTTTTGGTTGATCCTTTGGGCGAACAGGTAACTAATGCGGAGTTCAGAGCTTCTTTTCAAGTGTTGGCTCAAGTTGTGACGGCCCAAGACAATAGGGAGGTTGTGGTCCTCGTGAACCCAAATATGGGTACGGTGGCTTCTAGAGTGAGGGACTTCACTAGGTTGAATCCTCAGTAGTTACATGGTTCTAAGGTTGAGGAAGATCCTTAAGAGTTCATTGATGAGATATATAAGGTTTTGATGATCATGAGAGTGATGCCGGTGGAAAAGGCGAAGTTAGCCACTTATCAACTAAAAGTTGTTGCTCAAACTTGGTTCAACAAATTGAAAGAAGGGAGACCGGAAGATGCGGGTCCTCTTGATTGGGAGAAGTTGAAGGCCACTTTTCTTGATAGGTTCATCCCTCTTGAGATGAGGGAAGCAAAAGTTCTTGAGTTTATTAACCTTCGCCAAAGGAGTATGAGTGTGAGGCAATATGATCTAAAGTTCACACATTTGTCAAAATATGCTCTAACAATGGTTGCCGATTCGAGGGACCTGATGAGCAAGTTCGTTTTAGGTGTGTGCGAAATGGTGGTTAAAGAGTGTCGAACAACTATGTTCATTAATTACATGGACATCTCTCGTCTCATGGTTCATACACAACACATTGAAGAGGAGAAGCTCAAGGAAAAGTCTAGAGAGGTGAAAAGTGCTAAGACCGGTGATGGTAATTTTCCTCATGCAAGGTCTGATAGACATGGTCGTTCTAGATTTCGACAAAGGTTTTCCGGTCATGTTTCCTCCAATGCTCCTCCTAAGTTTAACAAAGATAGTGTGTCTAACCGTAAGCCTCAAGGAGGGATTTGTAGTGGATCTTTATTTCCCATGTCTACTTGTATTAGGTGTGGAAGGAAGCACGAGGGTAAGTGCTTAGCCGACACGGGTGGATTCTTCAGTTGTGGTAAAAGTTGTCACAAAATGAGGGATTTCCCAATGCTCATGACTAAAAGAAGAGAGGGCAAGCAAGCTCCTCCTAGTGGTTTGGGATCGAATGCTCCACAGCCAAACCGATTCTATGCACTTTAGACTCGTGGTGAACAATAGAGTTCTCCCGATATGGTTACTGGTATGTTGAATGTTCTCCAACTTGATGTATATGCTTTACTTTATCCCGATGCTACTTTGTCTTTTGTTACGCCATATGTTGCTATGAGGTTTGATGAGCTTCCATATGTGTTGTTTGAACCTTTATCTGTCTCTACTCCTATTTATGATTCTATTGTGGCTAAGAGGGTCTATAGAGAATATCCCATTTCCTTGTCCCGTAGAGTTACTCTTGTTAACTTGGTAGAGCTTGATATGCTAGATTTTGATGTTCTGTAGCTAACGAAACCAAGACATTTGCATTATGAGGCTGTCTACCTAAAGTTTTGATTAAAGTTAACTATTCAAGTTTCACAAGCTCCAAAATATTGAAACTTGCACAAATACCAAACTAACGACCAGGTTATCAAACTATCATACCCAACAAGTCATAAGTGACTTAGGGTCACTATAAGAAATCTGTAGACTCTAAAAAGAATATAATAAGTGGAAAATGACCTAAAGGATCATTACAATCCAGACCTTGAACCGCGGCTAGTATAATAATAATGACCTCAAACCTAAAAAATAGAGATGCACCGAGATTTCTAACAACTACTATATCACTCTAGAATATCCCATAACCAAATGTATGATCATCACAAGGGAATACCATGGAATGGACCCACCCACAGAGTTACAAAGGACTCACTACAACTCAAAACGTAAGTCCAAATCTAAAGAATCCAACAAGGCCAAAAATCATACATGCATAATGTTGGGGCAAAAATATAGGGATATTATAGATTAAAATCTAATAAGAGTAAAGTTTTTATCAAGCTTAGGATTCACAATATCAAACTCAAGTCTACTACAACTATCTACAAGGAGCTCTAGTAATTTGAATCAACATCGGATGATTTTCAAAGGTAATCGACTCCAAACAGTAATTCTACGGTAATCACTAGTCTAAGCCTAGGATAGGGCCAAGAATAACCCACAAGTAACAATACAATAGGATTAAATAATCAACATGCCATGATATAAATAAAAAGTACGGTAAACCATGCTTAATTGCCCCAAAAGTACCAAAAATGCAAGCTAAGACAAGAATATTATCAACTATGCAGAAATCATGCTACAAATCCTCAATAAACTAGAAAAACACCATGTAAATACTAACACAAGAACAATCTAAGATTCAAAAGTCGTAGCTTCCTCAACGTCTATCATGAGCACTTTAAAGTCTTCTAAATTGGAGCCTTGCACTTCTTATCCACCTTCGATATCCACAACGCTAACAAATTAATGGTCATGGTGTCAATGCGGTAGAAATAATACCCATATTGCATAATAATATCAGGTACACAAAATTGGGTTTTTGGGCTCTGCATGAAGAATTATGAAACTAACTCTATTAATGAGTTTCAACAAGCTCAAGGAACTTATGCCCAAACTTGTGCACATTTAGACCCTAAAACGATACCTAAACAACTAGCCCATGAAATTACAAATTCAATCAATCACCATTAAACAACAAATACATGTTTATGGAACAAGAATTTACCATAATAATGAGGCAACAACGCTCCCCAATGACTCTAGCTCAATGCCCCAGTAAAATCAAACAAATACCACAAGAAATGAGTGCAAATCGAGCTCAATAGCTCAAAAATAAATTTTAGAACTTTGAAAAATGATGTTGAAATTCAGGTTTAATCTCATTAATAGAGATGAAACTATTCATCACTATCAAGATGCGACTTTCAAAGAGACAAAGAATCACAATCAGAGAGGTCAAACCTCTTGATCATGTTGAACAAAATTGGTCAACCCACTCTTGTTACTCATCGTGATAACATTTTGAAAGCCAAGTGACCGTGATGAGCAAGTATTGTCCTTCACAATAATGAAGGCCTTCATCATGATAGTGATGAAAGATTTCACCTGCATGAGATTTAGCCATATTAGCTAATTCAACAAGTTCAACAATTCTACAATGGGGTGCTTAGGATTCGTTTGGAAATCAATGCATGCAAACCAACTTTGCGATACCACCAAATTCAACAATTCCGACTCAGTAGAGATGTTGAAACTTCCATTAGTGATTGTCTGGACAAAAAGTTTGTCCCACACCTAAGGAACCATTTTATCTATGTAACACCCCAAAATTTCTAAGCTAAGACCCAAATAATTTTGTAACACCTCACAACTCTACTCTTATAATCTGAATCATTCAACGTAAGTATAAGAGTTTGAATAAGATGATTTCCTACTTTCTAACGTGTTTTAAGGACCTTTATCAAGTGTATCTAAAATTTTCTTGGGTCATAAGGAACATCAAACACCAAGCTAAGTTCAAAACAATTCTATCGGCTTTGTTTCTGCATAAGTTCTTATAAAGGTTTAGTTCAAACGACTATATCTATCAACATATAAGAAATTAGATAACCCAAAAACTATCTAATTAAAGGTACATGAGTCTTATTTCAAATACCACCAAGTCAAATCAATCATAGTTGTATCACCATGAGGCTCATAGTGATTGTTGTCGATTAGAGAAACTCCCCAAGAAAGTAAAGTGTATATATATATATATATATATATATTTTAGTATTTGCTATCATTTAATCTTATATTGTAAAGCATAAATGATTTTACTTTATGTTTATGCTTCACTTTCAGTCAGGTAGTTTCTTTTTAGGTCATTTATTCAATTCAGTTATTTATGTTATTTATTCTAATTACATACCGTACATTCCATGTATTGACACTATTTTGTGTTGCATCATTTTATTATGCAATTTCAGGTACTGAAGATAGAAAACATTCATTAAGATCTCTTTCCATCAGTAGTCGGTAATACCTCTTCACTTTTGGAGGGCTCCAATTTAGTTAATTTAGGTTATTTATTTATTTTCTAGTCATTTTTAATTGAATAGTCAAGTAGTTGTGGGTCTTGTCCGGACACCTATCTTCAGTCAGTGGAAGCTTTATTGATAGACAAAATTTATGAGTATGTTGAGTATTGAGCATTCAGGAGTTTTAAATATTTTTTTTATTATTAACATTATTTAGATTTATTTTAAAATTTTGCATGACATATATTTTATTTATTTTAAATGTTCATTTTATAAGGCTCCAACATGTATGTATATGTTTTCTTCTAAGTATTCAGTTTGACCGAGGGTTCACTTAGGACCAAAACAATTTCTGAGCACCGGCCATGTGCAGGGTGTAGGCTTGGGGCGTGACAAACTTGGTATCAGAACACAAAGATCAAGTATCCTAGGGTGTGTATGAAGTTGTGTCTTGTAGAGTCTTGCTTATGAATATGTTGTGCACCACACTTATAATCAGGAGGCTACAGGGCATTTAGGAGATATTTCTCATTCTTTCATACTCCAGATTGTGTAGTAGATTTATGTCATGAGAAACTTAATTAGACTCGTGCATTTGTCAAATTCGTTCTACTACCCATTATTCTCAAGGTGATTGAAATAGCAAAACTCATATACTTATTGATGAGTTTCTTTAAGATAAAGTCTTCAAAAAGTAATGAGATTAAGCATGGATTTGAGAGAGGCCCATTGGTGTGCTAAATTTCATTGATTTGAAAGATGCACCCTTATTTATTTGAATCATGTGTTTGAGGCAAAGTGATCCGTACTTCCAGAATATCTTCTATACACCTTGCTTCACATGTTATTTATGTTTCTAAATTCTTAGTCATACCATTGTGTGAATTGAGACATTGTAAGCTCTATGTAGTAGAATGATCATAGAACTAGAATGATGATGTTCGAGGAGTAGAAACCAATACAAAGGTTATAATGGTGGTTGATTGAGGCATGTAAAAGAGTTATGTATCTATACTCTACGTGATAGGGGCATAAGATAGGTCCATTTGGTTTTTACTAAAGCGTAATAAGTATCGTCTGGCTTCCATGATAGAATGTAGAGAAATATTTACTAGCTAGGATGAGTAAAAGTACGCTCGAACCAAGGAAGAAGGTCATGATGATGTGTTACTGTTTTAGTAAAGACCAAGTATAGGTGTTGCATAAAAGTATGTAGTAGTCGTGTAACGACCCGAGAGCACCCCCTAGACGTTACCTGCATATTTGACCTCTCGGAGGTCTTATACAAGCCCTTAGCATTCGTCATAGCATTTATTATAGTAAAATAGCGGAAAATTTAAAACTTTTTCATAATATAACACAAGACATAAAAGTCACCTCATTAAACCTTTAATACCAAAAATTGGAGTACTACGTCTCAAGGTAGCCATCTTAAAACATGACTACAACACAAGAGGGACACAACCCTTACAATACAAAAGAAACTACTAGCTAGTACATAGAACTTAAGGAAACTCTTTAACTTAAAGGTCCTTGACTCTTTAAGGACATACCCGAACTTGGGAATAGTAAGCCAAGCTCATCACCTCTAGGAAAGAACCTTTAGCCACCACCACCTACACTTGGTGTAAAAGATGAAGAAGAATGGTGTTAGTACAAGAATGCACTTAGTATGATAACCATGCAAAACATGCTTTTAAAAGGACATTTAGTTGGAAACTATGCATCATGCCTTTTTAGAGATACTTCAAGAACATTTAGTACATAGGCACAATATAGACCACATACATCATCATACACATGGAAACCATTCATAATAGCACATAGAGCCACTTATAACATTCTAGGCACATTCAATGCATACAATACATTACCTTCCTCTGTATCTTAACTCCTTTCCTCAAGCAACCCTTAGGGAATACTTGGTGCAATGTATTGCCTTAATGTTACCAAAGGTGAACTTACATATAGCCTTCATCAATCCAACCACATATATTCATAAAGTCATAAGCATACCATAAGACATAGTCTTCACATAGGCACCATCACCTAAGACAACCCCCAAGTCACACTAGTGCAATGTGCAAGTAGCATCCCATAATACTACTCCCACCAAGTCTTCCTAGGAAGCCACCATAGACTAGGCACATCATATTCAACAAGTCATAACATCTTCATTTAACATTAGACATAAGACCAACATACTTCATAACATCATATAAGGACTCATTCCTTTACTACATCATTAGTCATAACCCATTTAGTTCATATCATAGGTAAACCACCCTCACAACCCCTTCACAAGCTCATTTGTGCAATGTACACATAGAGTCCCATACCCCCACAAGAGAACCTCACGTTTAGCAAGTCCAGGTTCCCAACATAAATGTTGTCTCATGTAGTCCCATTTAGTCACGTTTAAAATACCCTAAAATAGGTAGAATAACCACTTATAATAATTCCCCAAAGTACCCCTCACTTAGTTGGACCTTTTAAACAAGTTAAACTTGAGTTTTATTTTCGCAGATTTCGTCGGGAAAAAAGTTCGCAATGCGGAGGTGTTCCCATAAGTTTTCTGGAAATTAAATTCGAGACAGTAGAGTCCGCGACATGTCCGCGACGTGGACCTACCTTTTGGCCCTTGGTGGAGCTAGTCCGCGACGCGGACATGCTTCCTCCAAGCACAACTTCAAGCTTGGCAGCTTGCTTGGCCAAGGTTGGGGTCCTCCTCGGGGACCCTTAGGGTGACTCCCCGGGCATCGTATCCGAACGTTTGACCCTGAAAACATTTATTAAGATACTAGGGTCACCTCCACTGAATTTAGACTCCAAACAACACATAAAAACATGAACAACATACTAGACCACACCAATACGTAAAAGACTAGTTTCCGAATGTCTTGGTCATCCCTTGACGTTTGACTTCCAAACTCTTTAAAACTGACTGAAAAGATTCTTCATTTTTTTGACAAGTTGTTAATGCATAAAACCCATGTGAGGCTCTACTTTATCCTACTATATTTTGAGGGTCGTTACAACTCATGAGGTGATAGATCTAACTTAGGCTTACGATTTTTAAGGGAGAGCCTCATGATAATAATAGTGATGTGAGGCCAAAATACATATTTTAATCATTATTTTCCTCACATATATTATTTGTTTTTTCCCTTTTTGGGCATGAATTTTATGAATTGTGCTAAATAGTATATTTGATTTATAGGAGTAAGTTGGTGTAAGGATGAAGAAATTTGGAGCTAAAAAGAATTAAAGATGGAAGGTTGAAGAATGAAATCAAACAGACACCTTAATGGATTAAATTGAATATTATATTAATATTTATATATATGCAGAAGTTGGCTAGAAATAAAAGAAGTGCACATTGGAGTTGTGCCACATGGCAGTATCTCAAGAACTCAAATTTTGTGGGCGGTCGAGCAACGTTTCACGCGTACAAATATTCTAGTTCCGTTTGGTTTTGGATTTCCAAATTTTTTTTGACTCAATTTTCTTATTTAGGGTTTTCTACATCAAAAATAGTCCGTGAAAATAATTATTAGAGATATAAGAAACTACAAGGGAGATACTTTGGAGGAAAAAGTCGTCAATACTTTTTAAGGTTCTTCTTCTTCTTCTTCTCTTAGGCATTAGTAGCTAAAGACCCTCATTCTGAGGTTGTGGCTACATGATGATTGTGTTTTATTGATTTTAATGGATTGTTGTTGCTTATCAAATGAATCTCTCTTTTATTCTTGCTTTAGTATTCTTTGACTAGCCACCATTCAAATAAATGTATTGTCTGAATATAACTTGGGAGAGGAATAAGAGGATAGAACGTTGGTCAAAGGGAACATGATCTTCTGTAGATTCAAAGATGATTTATATCTAGTATAGGGATATACGTAGAAACTTTGCTAGGTTAATGGACATGATGAAAACGTAATTCTCAGTAATTGGTTTAGTTTATTCCCGCTCAATGATATAGTTAGGCTGCCAATTGTCGTAGGAGATTAGGGGTTGGGAGCCCATGATCATACATTTTGTCCCTGTAATCAGTGATTCGATAATTGATTGGCATTCATTGAATGAGATAACTTGCATGAATCCATAGCAGGATGCAACCCTGAAATTTTCCTAACCAGTAGTATACATCTTTTATTATTGCGCATTCTAATAAGTAAATTATTTTTGAACTCTTAAATAAATAATTAGGGTAGTATAATTTAATAAAAATAATTAATTGACAAATCCTTTGGGTTTGATAATCTTGCTCTTTTAGAGCCACTATATTACTTATGTGACCACATACAGTTGCATGTGCAATTGGAAGCAACACATAGACTTATGGAACTAATTAGGAAATGATGTATAAAATTTGGGAAGATAGTTTTAGGTGGTGAAAGGGATGTGTCGATACAATGCAACTAGGTAGACTGCGAGATAAAGATTGACTACTTGTCATGAGGTCTTAGTGGGCGAGTGCTTCTTAATTTTATCTAGTAATCATAAGTTAGTATAGTATGTGAGAAATTATATTGATATATGTGTTTAGTACTAGACACTAGGATGGAATTAGAGAAGAGTGTTGTGATAAAAAAAAGATGGCAACATGAGGGTGATGAGGTTAGTTTTTAGATATGATCTAGTAGGTTTGACATAGAGTAGGTGAGGAAATAAAATTTTAATTTGCAATAAATGTGAGTAGTACAAGTGTGGTATTAGGACCTTTAGATGAGAGAAGTGAAGTGTGTCTACGTTATTAGATAAACAAGAGCATTAAGAGGTGTACCCAAGATCGTACATGGCCAGATGAGGCTCTAATTAACTTTATGGTTTTCTATGTGTGCCTAGAAAGTATCTTTGAGTTGTTTATGTTTAGTAGGATGATGCAAGTATTCTTTATTACCCTTAAGAGTTTGGTCGAAGGGATCATAAATAGACAATGATGAGCCTCATAAATATAGTTCAAGTTTCCTCCACTTAGGTAAATATGAACATAGAAAGATGGTATAAGTGGGATAAGGATGTCACGACCCGAGGGCACCCCCTAGTTGTAACACGGTGTACTCGACCCCGAAGGGGTCTTATAAAGCCTCATAGCATTCATTCATCGCATGGGTAACATAAATAGTACGGAATTAAAACTTTTCATTTAAAACCATACGATTCAAAACATTCATTTAACAATCTTTCAAAAGACACAGCGGAAGTCTAAGTCTCATATGGCCATCTTAGACACAATCTCAAGACATAAGTAGGGACACAACCCTTTACAATCATAAAACTACTAAATGTCTATTACATGAAAAAAGGAAAGAAACTTCAAAAAGACACTTGTCCTCGATCTATGAAGACATACCACTCTAGCCTTGGAGGAAATAGCAATCCAAGCACTCCAATCTAGCTAGAAGCAATCACTTAGCGTAACCTACACTTGTAGTAAAAATAAGAGAAATATGGGTTAGCACACAAAAATGTACTAAGTATGATGACCATGCAAAAACATGCTTTAAAAGGGACATTTTGGTTGGAAACCATGCATTATGCAACTTTTTAGAAATACCATGAACAATAGCATGAGAGACATACAATACAAGTATAACCATCATACAAGTCATAACTCCACATTTAGACAATATCACCACCTACACAAAATAGAACCTCTCAAGAAACCATAATGCACATCTCACATGATGGGAATATGAGTTTAACCGACTTAGAGCATGCAAACTAGACATGGAATCCGGTGTCATATAGCCACACACCTTAAAGAGGTGTTCCACTTACCTAAGGTAGAACGATAATATTAGCTCGGATGGAATCCGCTGGTTAATATCCTATGTGGGCACATTGTTTTGGGATATGAAGATGTTCCTTGGAACTCTAACCTAACATTGGGAGAGTTTCCATCTAACCATATCCACTCGGTGCTTAGCCTACATTCCCATAGATCATTTCATTCACAATGCATTAGTGTACTAGGGAAGAGTGCCATAAGCCTATCGACCCATGATACATCATTACCCAAGGAAGGAATGCAATAAGCCTATCGATTCATGGTACATTCATGGATAGCTCTAGAGTCCTTATGAAAAGAATGTCATAAGCCTATCAATTAGTGGTCCCTCCTTACATTCTTATACTCATGAAAGGACTGACATAAGCCTATATTAGATCATTTATGAAAGGAATGCCTTAAGCCTATCGATTCATATCCATCAAGTCAAGACACATTCATTAATTATATATGAAAGGAATTCCATAAGCCTATAGATTCATGTTCAACAAGTCAAGACACATTCATTAATCATATATGAAAGGAATGCCATTGCCTATCGATTCATATTCATCATAGAAGCCATTCACATTCTATCACCATTATTCATAAGTGTCAATTGGGAATATACTATTAACAATAACATATTTAAATTGTATACATGATCATCATTCTATCATTGAAATCACATGCATATTCTTCTCATCATAATCATACATAGTAATTAAACACCTCCACCTTTCAAGTGGATCAACATCTCTAGCACAATTCTACTTCAACATGTAATTCAGCCATAACTTGCCTTCAAGGCCATGAATCTCAAATCATCAACACACCAATAATTTACCATGACTAAGGCATAGGTAATGATACAATTCAATAACGCAAAGCAATTTAGACATATTCCAATCATAAGCTTTCATAATCAATAAACCCACTTCATAAAGACACAATTTAGGAAATGAGAGAAATCATGGGTTCATAGAGTATTTTCATCATAAATCATCAATTAAACACCAATACAATCAATATATGACATTAGAAACCGTTTGAAATCGTTTGTAGAAAGAACCCATGAGATTGAGAAAAACCCTAGGCTTTTCATGAACTTGAAAACTTTGAAAACTTCTTTGAAATTGACTCTAGGGTGAAAGCTAACCCTAGATGAAGGATCACCATACCTTTACTAAGATTCCCCAAGAAATTTGATGAAGAACCACCTTGGAATCACTAAATCCTAGCCTCAATGGCTCCCTTCTTCTTCTCTAATGGAGGATTTCTAGTGAGAGAAATATTTGAGAGGAGGTGGATTTATTTTTTGACTCTATTTGGAGTTACTTAAATGAAACAATTCAAGTTTAAAACAGTCTTATAGTTGCTAGGAAAAGAATAGAATAATGTGTACTCAACTTTGGAAAAGGACTAAGGACCCACAAAGTTACAACTTAAAATTCTGCCCATTTCCCGTCTAAGCTCTCCCTTTGGACCCTTAGGCTTGCTAAGTGCACTAGGCGACTCGCCAAGTGCACCCTTGGCTCGCCCAAGTTTCGAGTGAACTCATAAATTGGGCAGTCCACTTGGCGGACTATAGGGGAAATGGGCGACACGCCAAGCTGGTTGGCGAGCTTGAACTTAGCTCGCCCTTTGGTCCAGCATCTTGACCAAATGGGGCAGCCACTAGGTGAGTACACAAGAACCCAAGGGCGACTCGCCCAACCCCTTTGGCGATCAAACAGCCCCATTGCCAAACAGTCCCTCAAGGAACAAGATTTATTTCACCCTATCTTGCTAGTCTATGCCATTGCTTGCACCCTAGGCTTCCACCTTGCGCCATTTAGGTTCTAAAACAGCCTACACATCAACCTAAAGTCATACTAACACAAACGTTAAGGCTCTAGTTCAACCTATCATTTTCCGAGTAATTACATTTTCCCCCACTTAGGAACATTCGTCCTTGAATGACACTTTAAACACATTAAGGGAATAACGAATCGAGACTAGCAGCCCAACAATCATGACACATTAATATAAATGCATAATCATAGGAGGAAACATCAACTCCACATCAATAAGCTCAATGCAACACAAGCAAGTAGGAACTTCATCTACAAACTCATTATGCACCAAAACAACAACACTTCTCATTATGTTGGAGGAACTTCCTTCTCCAACTCACATCATGCTCATCATAACATCATTAAGCACAATTAGGCATGTTCAACATTTAACCTCATGAAGCATATAGACAACTCATATTAAATGCAATCTCAACATGAGGAACATAAATTATGAAAACTCATTTATTTTTCTTATATAAACAAGAATTCAACTTGAACATGCATAACATAAGGAGACCATGGAAACTCATATTCACAAACGACTCCAAAACATGGAACAAACTACTAGGAACTCTTGGTCTCAAGCTTGAATAAGAATAGAAGGAAAGAGATAAGCATCAACACTCTCAACAACCTTACTATTCAACATACTATCCCCCACTTAGGAGAAAGGCCAACTAAGGCTAACATGAAAACAACATAACAACCTCAATAAAGCACTCATGACCACAAGGAACTATGACTTACTGGTACCTCCATATGGGTTAGCTCCCTTGCCCTCACTGGCTTGTAGTGCATAAAAACGGTTCTTCTTTGGAGCATTAGGATCCGGTCCAACATAAGAAGCTTGTTTGGCCTCCCTTCCTCTAGCCGTAAGAGTAGGACAATTTCTCACTTGGTGATCAGGCTTTCCACAACCATAGCACCCACTAGTACCGGCTAGGCACTTCCCATGATGCCTCTTCCCACAAGTGGTGCAAAGAGGCTTAGAAAATGGAGGACCACCACCTTTCTCCTCATTAACCTTAGGAGCACTAGAAGAATCATGGCTAGGAGCTCTCTTCTTGAACCTATGTTGACCTTGCTCATTGGACCTACCCCTTTTCAACTCCCTACCCTTCATCTTAAGTTTGGACTCCTCAATAGATTGAGCATACACCATAAGTCTAGAAATGTCCATATCATTTTGGAGCATCGCCATAAGACACTCTTCCTCAACTAGGTCGGATATACCCGTCACATACCTACTCATCTCATCCCTAGGGTTAGACACCAAGGATGGAGCATACTTAGACAAGAGAGTAAATTTCAAGGAGTATTCTTCCACACTCATGCTACCTTGCTTAAGATTGATAAACTCATCAACCTTACACTCCCTCTTCTCATGGGGAAAGTACCTACCAAGGAATGATCCCTTAAACTCCTCCCATTCTATAGGACCCGCTTCTAAAGGCCTATTGCTTTTCCATTGAGTGAACAACACTTGGGCAACCTCTTTCAATTGATAGGAAACCAACTTCGCTTTCTCCCTAGAAGTTACCCCCATAGTATTGACTATCTTATAAACCTCATCCAAGAATTCTTGGGGATCCTCTCCCACTCTAGAGCCAAGAAATATCAGAGGATTCATCCTCACAAAGTCTCTCAACGTTGAGGCCACGATACTCTCATTAACATTCACCCTAGGCCCCACATCTCGGTTAGCTTGAGCCGCCATGGTTTGAGCTAAGGTTAGGAATGTCTTCCTAATCTCTTCATTGGTCATGGCCAGGGGATCCACCGGAATTTCATTCTCTTAAGGCACTTGGTCAACTTGAAGACCTTGGTGACCTTGGGGAGGAAATCTGTCGTTCACAATCTCCTCTTCCACCCTTCTTGGGTTAACCCTTGTATTCATATCCTATGAACACAAGAAAAGGATTAGGAAAAGGACATCTATAAAGCTAAACTCTAAGGCACGACTTCAAGAATATGAGAGGAGTGTGACTTTCTAAAGTACTATAGCCTCTCGCTCATAGATGTGTCGCGACTCACACTGATGAACAAGAATCTACTAGACGTGGCTTGTGAGACATCAACCCTAAAGACTATTCCCAAAACCTAGCTCTGATACCATGTTTGTCACGACCGAAGGGCACCCCCTAGTCGTAACACGGCGTACTAAACCTCGAAGGGGTCTTATACAAGCCTCATAGAATTCATTCATCGCATGGGTAACATAAATAGTATGGAATTAAAACTTTTCATTTAAAATCATACGATTCAAAACATTCATTTCACAATCATTCAAAAGACACAGCGAAAGTCTAAGTCTCACATGGCCATCTTAGATACAATCTCAAGTCATAAGTAGGGACACGACCCTTTACAATCGTAAAACTACTAAATGTCTATTACATGAAAAAAAGGAAAGAAACTTCAAAAAGACACTTGTCCTCGATCTATGAGGATGTACCACTCTAGCCTTGGAGGAAATAGCAATCCAAGGACTTCAATCTAGCTAAAGGAAATCACTTGCAGGAAACTACACTTGTAGTAAAAATAAGAGAAATATCGGTTAGCACACAAAAATGTACTAAGTATGATGACCATGCAAAAACATGCTTTACAAGGGACATTTTGGTTGGGAACCATGAATTATGCCACTTTTCAGAAATACCATGAACAATAGCATGAGAGAAATACAATACAAGTATAACCATCATACAAGTCATAACTCCTGATTTAGACAATATCATCATGTAAACCATTACTTTCACCTTGGAACTTCACTTTAAGAAGCCCTCATGCTATATCTTGTGCAATGCATGGATGGCATCCCATACCACCATCCACACGAAGGCACCACATTAAGGACACCAAAGGTGAACTTACCATTCCTTCCTTTTCACCTTTACACCATATCCATACATAAGAGACATAACATTTCATAAGGCATGAAAAGGGAAAATAACTCATAATACAACCCAAGTATAGCATGCATATCACATTAAGCATTTAAGAGTCAACATTTTTCAATTAATTCATTTAGAGGACTTTCATACATTAGTCATTAAAACTTAGAGAACTCACTATGACACTATCAAAGCCTACTCGTGCAATGTATAGATGGCATCCCATACTACCACCTACACTTAATAGAACCTCTCAAGAAAACATAATGCACATCTCACATGATGGGAATAAGTGTTTAACCAAACCTACCATCTTTACTACACATTTGTCTCAAACAATCTAATACAACATTAAAATAAAACTCTTGGGACAATCCCATACAATAGTCTTAACATGAAAATAAAAGACATAAAAGGACATAGTGGCTTTTGTCCTCGAAACTATGAGGAATCACCAATTCTTCACTCCTTTGCTCCTTGGAAACCTAGCTTCAAGATTGGAACTCAAATCTCTGAACCCTACATTTGATATGTTAGCTAACATAATATCATAAGAGCATATCGTAAGGGTTAGTCAACATAAGACATAATCATATGAAATACTTCATGGAACATCAACTATAAGCATAGGAGACAATAACATAATAATAAGCAAAGTCTCCAACCTAAGCAGCATATAAGCTTTATTCAACTCTTGGTTATTCTTATCATAAAAGACTATTCTCAAGTAACCTCAAAGCATACTTGTGAAATTCATGAATAGCATCCCATAATACTATCCAAGCTCAGTAACCCTTTTTGGTCATCTTAATCATAGTCTATATGTATGGTCAATCTTAGGATTTCAGTCTATAGGAGTACTAACCCCCTAAGTAACTTCAAAGCACACTTGTGCAATGCATGGAGGGCATCCCATAATACCATTTACACTAAGCATAGCCTTTAAGTCACCATATGCATACCTAACATTCACTTGGTCTCATCCTTAGATTTCTTCATATAGATAAGGGAATTATCACCTTAAGTCAATCATATCATGGAAGGCAACTATAGCAACAATTCATCAACACATACATCATATAAGAGAACAATTTCTAGAATAACCTTAAGTCATACATGTGCAATGCATGAATAGAACCCATAATACTATTCATTCTAAGTACCACTTTTAGCTTGTTATACTAATACTTCTTGGTTTGGAACCTAGTTCCTCTCCTTAACTTTAGAGCACTACGAGGTACTCTCTTCAGCACATCTTTGTTCATTATTAGGTTGAACCCTATGAGATACTTCTTTTAGCATGTCTAAGTTCATTATTGACATGTACCCTATGAGATACTACCCTAAGTATGTCTATGTCCATTTATACTCTTGAACACTATGAGGTACTTCTTTAAGTAAGTCTTAGTTCAATAATGCCTTTGAACACTATGAGATGCTTTTTCAAGCATGTCTTAGTTCATTGAATATGAAGATTGCTACTAGAAACCTTAACTCAACTATGTGAAGGCTTCCATCTCGTGAGACCTAACTTTGGGAAAACCCTCACTCTGCTATGTAAGAGTTCCCTCTTTAACTTGGATAGTCCTTACATCAACTAGGTGTGGTGATACATTATGGATTGTCTCCAATACATCCATTCAAGAACTTCAATGTATTGATGGATCGTTCTCGAGGATGGAGGTTCATGGGCTTGATAAATGCGCTTTGGAGGAGCTCCTAGCTAAGCGACATCCCGTGTGGATGATAGCTTGGAGCATGGAGGAAAGAAACTATCACTTGGCTCATCGCCTAATGGATTGGGCGATGACCACTAGATTGCCTAATGGCCCAAGGAAATACAGAGCCAGGCTAATCATTCAACGAGCATGGAGAGCATTCGGTGCATCGCCCAATGTACCCCAAGACAGCCAAATATTACAGTGGCCATCAAGGAAGGGAATCAAGGTGAAGCTCAGATCGCCAACTGATCGGCGACTCACCAAGAGGATTGCGCGAGTTTGACCGAGCTCGCCCATTGGCCATTTCGGGTTACTTTTGGACACATCTATGTAATAAGTCCTAACACTATAAATAGGTGGCTTAGGCTTTCATTTTAGACAGATTATCTTGATGTTAAAAACTGAAAAATCTTATTTGAGTGTTGAGAGCTTGGTTAAGCTTTTGTTGAACTTTTTCAGAAACGTTGGTTGCTTGGGATATCGATTCCCTTGAGGTCATCGTAATAGTTAAGTGCTATAGTTGGATCAACGAATCGAGGTCATTGGGTTTAATATACCCTTTGGTTGCCTTTTGTTTCCTTTTATGTGTCTATCTATCTATCTTTACTTTATTGTCTTTTGATTTCCACATATTATCATCGTTTCTCTCGTGAGAATTGTATCTTTTGGTATCAGAGCCAAGCTTAGTATCGTTCCTATGATTCTAGTCTTGGGTTTGTTGTTACAAAAAAATTTGTTCAGAAACGTTTTTCTAGAAAACCCCAAAAATAGTTTGGTGATTTGAGTCTTGTTTGAAGGTTCTCAGGTTAGATTAGTGTTCTCTAACCTTATTGAGTTTGGATATGAGATTTGGTGAAGTTTGGAGATCTATTGAGGAATCCAACATTGTTGGGTGAAGAAGCTTGAAGAACTTCAAATGGGTTTTCAGATTTAGGTCTAATTGGAGACTATTGGGTATTGGGGTTTGATCTCTATATCCTTAGGAGCTCATAGCTGAAATTTTGGTGAAAACGGATTAGAAATCCATTGGGTTTGAAATTAGTTGTTCTTCATGTTCATGGTGTTCTTCATGACTTGAACAAAGAAGGAAATGGGTTTTGAAATCTGAAGATTTTTGTAAGGAATTGGAAGATAAAAAGTATTGGGGTGTGCTTCCTATATCTAGGGGAGCTTGTATCTCAAATTTCGTGAAATTCGAGCTAAAATCTTTGAGGGTTTTATTTTGGGTCTTCATCTTGTTCATAGTGTTCTTGAAGAAAAGTTCAAATCTTCAAGAAGAAGGAATCTTCCAAAAAGGTGTTTGATCCAAAAGGGAAGAAAGAGAAAGTGCTAAAGTGTTTGTAAAAAGAGAATTTACCAGAAGGGGTAAATACTAAAAGCCAAGGAAGAAGGGGGGACCACCAAGGTTAAATTTTCAGAGCCTTGCAGTTGCAGCTAGAGGAATTTGGGCGAATCCCGACTTGGATCGCCCATTCCACTCAGTGCCTCGCCCTTTGGGCAGCTAGGTCACCGAGTTGGACCTCATTTTGGTGCAGACACTGGAACTTTCAGCGAGCTAAGCCCTGGTTGCCGAATCCATTCAGCACATCGCCGAACTTCCACCCAGATCGCCGAGTTGCCTTGTCCGATTGTTGACTTTGGTAAGTCAATCTTCAAGTTGGCGAGCTGAACTTCACGTTAGGTGAAGAAAACAGTGCATTTGGCGATTGGAAGCTCATCTTATGACCCTTTCTAATCTCAGGTTCTAATTTCTTAGTTTCCTTTCTTTTGATTCTAGTTCGTAGACAAGAATCCTAAATTGATTTTCAACTTGTAATTACCTACTTGTTGACTAATAGTTCTTGAATTCACTTCTTTGTTAGCGCTTTTCGTTTTGTGCTTTTATTCATTTTACTTCGTAGATAACTTCTTGACTCAAGTCTGTTTGTTTTAATTGAGTTGTCTGTTATTCTTTGAACAAAAAGCCACTTCTGCCAAGAGTAGAAATTGAAACCTTGTGATCAACCGAGTATAAGCAATCTTCAACATTAGTTGCGCCAATTTGAGAGGCAATCAAAGGTGTGCAAACACGAGTGATTGTGAGATCATTTAACTAATGCTAACGATATGTGTTGTTTTGTTGAGTTGTCTTAATTGTTAGGTACCATGGCCACTGGAAATGATACCCTCCCACTTGAGGGGAATGTTACCTTAAAATCCATAGTAGAGGCAATCGCTGATATGAGTTGGAGAGTAGCGAACATGAAATAGCGAATGGCCTTTGTGGAGGATAAGCTGGGAATGGAGGAGAGGGTGAACATCCCTTTGAATGGGGTGCCACAATCTCAACCTAACCCTGTTTGTTATCTTTCACTTTGTAAAAGTTCTCATATAGATACAAGCGTAAAGAGTGGAGTAACACGAGTTCCCAACCAAAAGCCTACAACTAAAGGTGTGACAGACGCCTCTGTGGGATGTTCCAGCATCCAAGGTAAAGAACATCTTTCTTGCGGGCAACAAGGTACAATAGCTACACTTGACACTTTTACCATTGCAAATGAATAAAGTGTGAATGTTAGCTTGTCTATATGTGAGCCTATTGCTTCTTTACCATGCGTTGATAATGTGCTTGTCGAGAATGTGGATACACTAGTTGATCCTATTGATGACCGAATTGATTCTTCTAGTAAGATCGATTTGTGTCCACCTAGTGTTGACACATATGCTTTGAATGCTAGCTCATTATTTTGTAATGATTGTGTCGATCAACCTATTTTTGAGTGTAGATCACTGGTTGAGGGTCCTTGTAATGTGATTATGGAACCTCAAGTTAGTGGTACTAATGATAATTTTGATCAATTGAATAAGAGTGACTCCATGAGCATATTTGTTGTGGAAGATCTGATTGCTTGCTTTGTTCATAGAGATCATGTGCTTGAACATGCTTCGAAAAATGATATTTGTCTTTTTGAGGATGAACTTGAATGTTTTAATTCTTCCCGAGTGGTTGATCATTCCTTCTTTAAGTACAATATCTTATTTGAAGATAATGAAATCACTCCTAGTGATGTACCTAGTGGGTGCGAGTCTTGAGAGCAGTATAGTTCTTGATAGCTATACTTGTTATAGTAACCCACTATGGTGTGAAGCTTTCCCTCCCAAAAGTGGAAATCTCTTCTTGGAAGATGAGAGTACTCTTGTGGGGAAGGAAGGTGATGAGGAGGAAGGTGGTGTGTGTTTTCCCGTTACTTCTTCTTTTGGGTGTGTTTCACTCCTTGATAGTATGATGAATGCTTTCGAGCATATTGGTAGTCATACTCATGAAAACACCCTAGAGGAGGTTGATTTGCGAGACACCTTTCTCTATTACTTGTTTACATATGATGATGTTCATGCTGTTGAGTGGAGTATGTTGTTGGAAGGAAAGAGTGCCAACCTGATAAGCGGATGTGCACTTGATCCTAGTACATGGTTTGCTTCCCCATTTGACCTTAGTAGTGAGCTAAATTGTAGCACATGTGTGGGACTGCTTGGTCAAAATGGCAGGCATATGGTGGTTAGCATTGTTAATTCCTTTCCCTATGCAAGAAAGCTCTTCTTGAGGTTTTGCCATCCACTTGAAGAGCCTACATTGTGTGTGGGGAAGGATATCTTCGTAGACCACTTTTCTATTTCTTACCTTGAGAATGATCGTGTTGAATGTGCATCTCATGGGGGTAGGAGATATTTGCCAAGAGAAGGTGAAGTTTGTACCTTCCTTTACTATATCTGTGCATATGATGAAATCCTTAGTTGGATTAAATGTGCATTGCATGTGGATCTGGGTATCCTTGTGGTCTACACTTGTTGGTATGACCCTGTTCGGTGGACCCTATATTATTTTGATCTCGGTGATTGCATTAAGGTATTTGAACCGGTGAGAGTATCATCCATTGGGTGGTACTACCATGTTGATGAGAAGAATAACCATTGTCCTTGTTCTCCATTTGTGGGCTTAATAGCCATGACAATATAGGATGTTTGGTTTTTCGTTGAGTTTGAGCCTCCTTGTTTATAATGTTTTAAATGCTAACCTTTGTACTGCCCATCATGCTAAGAGAATAAGCTTCTTGCTTATGATCTATATTGTTTTACAAGGTTTGGGTTCGAGGACTCACTTTGATCTACTTACATATGATGATACTCATAATTGAGTGGGTTACATATCTTATGTTAGTAGTGGTTTAAATTGGGTAAATGAGAGTCTCCTTGACTAGATGCTATATGATCCTTTTCTATTTGACCCAGGGTCGTCCTTAAGTGTGTTGAATGTGGTAGTAACACCTTCTGTCATTTGCTTGATTCTTCTGTGGTGTTATTATTTGATCCAATGTACTTGAATGAGGTATGTCTACCAATTTGGGTGGGGAATACTTATGTACTTGAACCTGCTCTTGAATTGGGAATGATTATTGAATTTAAGTTATCTAGTGCATTGGATGGGGACTTAATTTGGATCAACACTACTTGTGCCTTTGCACTTAGGTATGAGAGTGTTCATGTGATAGTTGACATAAGGGAGGCGTTGTGCTTGTTCGAATATGGAACCAATGAGGGCTTACATATGAGGTTGTTTAAGTTTATTCGTTCCTACGCCTCACCCCTTTGTCAATGTTTCTTACTTAGCCAAGTATCTATTGCTTTGATGGGTTACAAACCCTTGGTTAATATGTGTGATGCTTGGTTATATGTTAAATTTGTGCATTCTTGGCATGGTATTGAACTTACTATTGCTAACGCTAACCCTCATGCCTTGAGGATCTTGTTCTTGTTTGCTCTCCCTATGGTTTTGTGAGGTATGGATTCGAGGACGAATCCTTTTCAAGAAGGGGAAATGATACAGTATGGATTGCCTCCAATTCATCCATTCACGAACTTCAACGTATTGATGGATCGTTCTCGAGGATGGAGGTTCGTGGGCTTGAAAAATGCGCTTTGGAGGAGCTCCCAGTTGAGCAGCATCCCGTGTGGATGATAGCTTGGAGTATGGAGGAAAGAATGTGTCACTTCGCGCATCGCCCAATGGCTTGGGCGATGACCACCAGATTGCCTAATGGCCTAAGGAAATACAGAGCCAGGCTGATCATTCGGCGAACATGGAGAGCATTCGGTTACAGTGGCCATCAAGGAAGGGAGTCAAGGTGAAGTTTAAATCGCCAACTGATCGGCGAAACGCCAAAAGGATTGGGCGAGTCCGACTGAGCTCGCCCATTGGCCATTTTGGGTCACTTTTTGGCCCATCTATGTAATAAGTCCTAACACTATAAATAGGTGTCTTAGGGTTTCATTTTAGACAAATTATCTTGATGTTATAAACTGAAAACTCTTGTGTGAATGTTGAGAGCTTGGTTAAGCTTTTGTTGAACTTTGTTAGAAATATTGCTTGCTTGGGATATCGATTCCCTTGAAGTCATCGTAAGAGTTAGGTGCTATTGTTGGATCAACGAATCGAGGTCATTGGGTTTAATATACCCTTTGGGTGCCTTTTGTTTCCTCTTGTGTGTCTATCTATCTATCTTTACTTTATTGTCTTTTGATTTCTGCATATTAACATCGTTTCTCTCGTGAGAATCATATCATATGGTCCTCTGTTCACTTAGTTCCCAGACCCTATCTTGTGTGTCACTTCATCTCATTGTCAATATCCATTAGGGGCAAAGCATATACCCCTAGATTCATTATTAAGCCTTGCTTAAGTTTCATGTCTCATGGAAGGATGTCCTTGACAACCAATCCATGTTCAAGTGATTCTATCACTTTATACTTTCAAACACTCATAAGGTAGGTTAGGTGGGTATAGGCCTTTCACCACAATTCTACCTATTAGACTCCTATTCATCACATTAACTTACTCTCAAAGCCCTAGTGATTCAACATTCATGACTACAAGACTTAATCTCAAAGCTTTATTTCATTCTATCCTCATTCATATCTAGATAACAAGACACTCAATCACACTCTTCACTGCTAGGTGATTTTGGTCATAATTCATCATGTAAGATCAATCTCAAGCCTTACTAATCAAGACACATCATATTCACATTATTCTAAATCAATTCATGTATATATGTTTCTAGGCTTAGACAATTACTACTCAAAGCATTAATTCTAGAAGATCACCTACGAACTTTCAATTTCACCTTTCATGGCAATAACCCACATAATTCAATTTCATCAATTAGACTAGGGTAAACATGTAAATCACATAAATTCATCATAATATCAAAATTAAATGCTAAATCAATCATAATTAGGTATTATCCACTCATTTGGAATCATACCCATCACTACCCACAATGTAGAAAGAAACCCTAACTAGAATTGGGTTTTTGACTTCTCAATTAGAAGAAATCTAGGGGGCTCTATCGGTGGAAAAAGCCATAGATGAATAAGATAACATACCTTGGATATAAAACCTAGAAAGTTTGAATCAATAGAGTCTTGATTTGCCCTAGCTTGATCCTCTCTTCTTCTTCTTGTGTTTTTTAGAGAGAGAATTTTCTTTGGAGGGGATGAAGTTGAGTTTTCTTTTGATTCTAGAGAGAATGACTTAATTGATGGAAACATGAGTCTACAAGCTTATATACTTTACTAGGGAAATAACTAAAGACCCCTAAGTTTTAAATCCAAAACTGCCACCCAAGCCCGATATTTCTAGCCAAGGGAACTTGGCGACTCTCCAAGTGGACCCTTGGCCCACCAAATTTTCCAGCAGCTCACTAAGTTGATCACGCCACTTAGGTGATGGGGGAGGCAACTTTTTGATTCGCCAATCCAACCGGCGAGCCCCGATTTGGCTCGCTCAAACTTCCTGCAGCTAGGCAAAGGGGATAACCCTCTAAGCGACTCCAAGTGCACTTTGCCGCCTCACCAAGTCACTTGGGAGAACATGCTGCCCCTAACCAAGTCGGCTTGGGGGAGAAAAGGTTTTTCCTTAGTGAATACTAGGTCCCTTAGGCCCTTGCCCCCAACCAAGGCTTGACAACCCCACATACTAAGTCCTAGGTTAGCCTACAATATTATAGGGTGTTGAAATTTTACGATTCTAACCCTTGCTCCAAACTTTGAAACCTCCATGTAAAGCTCTAGTTTACTCTACTAGTTTTTAGGGTATTACAAAACTCCACTTCTTTCATTACTCTTAAGTCGTGTGATAGAGTTTAACTCTATAAAGTATCTCTCCTAATCCTTATCCTATGTTCTTCAGGATATCGCTACTCGAAGATCTTATGCTAGAAGGAATGTGAGGGGGAACGAGGAACAAGAAGCTCCTCAAATTCTGGTCAATACTTTGGCCGAGCAAGTGTCTAATGCGGAGTTTAGGGCTACTTTTCAAGTGTTGGCTCAAGCGGTGACGGCGCAAGACAATATGGAGGTTGTGGTTCCTATGAACCCAAATATGGGTACGTCAGCTTCAAGAGTGAGGGAGTTCACTAGGATGAATCCTATGGAGTTTCATGGTTCTAATGTTGAGGAAGATCCTCAAGATTTTATTGATGAGGTCTATAAGGTTTTGATGATCATAGGATTTACGCCGGTGGAAAAGGTGGAGTTGGCCGCCTATCAACTAAAAGAAGTGGCTCAAATATGGTATAACCAATGGATGGAAGGGAGACCAGAAGATGCAGGTCCTCTTGATTGGCATAGGTTTAAAGTAGCTTTTCTTAATAGGTTCTTTCCTCTTGAGATGAGGGAAGCCAAGGTGCTTGAGTTCATTAACATTCGACAAGGGAGTATTTGTGTGAGGGAATATGCTCTAAAGTTCACTCAATTGTTGAAATATGCTCGAATAATGGTTGCAGATTCAAGGATTAGAATGAGTAAGTTCATTTTGGGTGTGTCCTAAATGGTGGTTAAAGAGTGTCGTACCGCCATGATTATTCATGAAATGGACAAGTCTCATCTAATTGTGCATGCACAACAAATTGAGGAGGAAAATCTTAAGGAAAAGTCTAGAGAGGTAAAGAGGGCTAAGACCGGTGATGGAAATTTGTCTCATGCAAGGTCCGATGGACAAGGTCGTCCGAGATTTCAACAAAGGTTTTTCGGTCAACATTCCTCCAATGTGCCTCCAAAGTTTAACAAAGATAAGGTATCTAACCCTAAGCCTCAAGGAGGTAATGGTAGTGGATCTTTATTGTCTAGGTCTAGTTGTACTAAGTGCAGAAGGACGCACTAGGGTAAGTGCCTAGCCGACACACATGGTTGTTTCAGTTGTGGATAAAGTGGTCACAAAACGAGGATTGCCCAATGCCTGCGGCTAAAGGAAGAGAGGGCAAGCAATCTCCTCCTAGTGGTTCGGGTTCCAATGCTCCTAAGCAAACCCGCTTATATGCACTTCATACTCCTGGTGAACAAGAGAGTTCTCCCGATGTCGTTACCGGTATATTGAAAGTTTTCAAACTTGATGTATATGCTTTACTTGATTCCGATGCTACTTTGTCTTTTGTGACGCCATATGTGGCTATGATATTTGATGTGCTCCCTGATGTGTTGTTAACACATTTTTCTGTCTCTAATACTGTTGGTGATTCTATTGTGGCTAAGAGGGTCTATAGAAAGTGTCCCGTTTCCTTATCCCATAGAGTTACTCTTGTTGACTTGGTAGAGCTTCATATGGTAGATTTTGATGTTATATTGGGCATGGATTGGATGCACTCATGTTATGCTTCTATTGCTTGTAGAACTCATTTAGTCAAGTTTCAGTTTCCAAATGAGCCTGTCCTAGAATGGAAGGGGGGAAATTCTATGCCTAAGGTTCAGTTTGTCTCTTGTCCTAAATCTAGAAAGATGATTTCTAAGGGTTTCATTTATAATCTAGTTAGGGTGAGGGATGTAGATTCCAGAACCCCTTCTCTTGAGTCGATCCCTATTGTAAATGAGTTTCCGAAAGTGTTTCCAAATGACTTACCCGGTATTCCTATTAAGCGTGAAATAGACTTTGGTATTGACTTTCACCCAAATACGCAACCTATATCTATGCATTCATACCGTATGGCTCTGAATGAACTTAAGGAGTTGAAAGAACAATTGAAAGATATGTTGGATAAGGGTTTCATCTGACCGAGTATCTCTCCATGGGTTGCTCCAATTTGTTTGTTATGAAGAAGGATGGTTCTCTTCATATGTGTATTGACTATTGTCATTTGAATAAGGTGACTATTAATAATAAGTATTACATGATTTATTTGACCAACTTCAAGAGGCAAGTTATTTCGCTAAGATAGAACTTCGATTGGGTTATCATCAATTGAGGGTGATGGAAGATGACATTCCAAAGACATCTATTAGAATTCGGTATGGTCATTATGATGGTTTGGTAATGTCGTTTGGGTTGACTAATGCTCCGGTGGCATTTATGGATATGATGAATAGGGTGTTTATACATTACCTTCACATGTTTGTGATTGTGTTCATTGATGGTATTTTGATCTACTCAAGGAGTGAGAATGAGCATATTGATCATTTGAGGATCGTGTTGAGAATTCTTAAGGACCAACAACTTTTTGCAAAGTTTAGAAAATGTGAATTTTGTTAAGGTTTGTAGCTTTCCTTGGTCATATTGTTTCAAGTAAGGGTATTGAGGTAGATCCTAAGACGATGGATGCAGTCAACAGTTCGCCTAGACCTCTAACTCCTTCGGATATTATAAGTTTCTTAGGTTTGGCCAGTTTCTATTGAAGGTTTGTTGAGGGATTTTCTTCAATTGCCTCTACTTTGACTCAAAAGAAGGCTAAGTTCATATGGTCTGAAGGGTGTGAGAAGAGTTTCCAAGAATTGAAAATAGACTTACTTCCGCTCCAGTATTGACCTTACCAGAAGGGATGGCTGGTTATGTGGTTTATTCTGATGCCTCGAGAGCTGGGCTAGGATGTGTGCTTATGTAAAATGGGAAAGTTATTCCCTATGCCTCAAGGAAACTTAAAATTCATGAGAAGAATTATCCTACTCACGACCTTGAATTGTACGCACTATTTTTATGCAGTTCAGGTAGATGTTTTTACCGACCAATAGAATTTGCAATATGTGTTTAATTAAAAAGATTTGAATATTCACCAAAGAAGGTGTCTTAAGGTATTGAAAGATTACAACATGAGTGTTCTTTATCACCCTGGTAAAGCTAATGTGGTAGAAAATGCTCTTAGTCGATTACATATGGGTAATGTTGCTAATATTGAAGAAGAACATAAAGAGTTGGTTCGAGATGTTCATAGATTGGTTCGATTAGGTGTTCAATTAGTGGACTCCACCAAGGGTGCTGTTATGGTTCACAATTGGTCCGAATCATTTTTTGTGGCAGATATGAAAGCCAAGCAAGATCTTGATTCAATTTTTGTATAATTGAAAGAAGCGGTGCTTGAGAAGTCTATTGAGGTTTTATCCCAATGAGGAGATGGGGTACCTACGTACCAAGGTAGGTTATGTGTTCAACATGTTGATGACTTGAGGGAACAAATCTTGTCCAATGCCCATCGTTCATGGTATTCTATTTACCCGAGAGCCACCAAGATATACTGTGATTTACAAGAGGTCTATTGGTGGAATGGGATGAAAATGGATACTGTCAGAGTTGTAGCTAGCTAAGTGTCCAAATTGCCAACAAGTAAAGGTTGAGCATCAAACACTAGGAGGTGTATCCCAAGATATTAGCATTCCTACATGGAAGTGGGAAGATTTGAACATGAATTTTATTGTTGATTTGCCTTGCACCCAACGACAAAATGATTCGATTTGGGTAGTAGTAGATCGATGAAGAAATTAGCTCATTTCCTTCCCATAAAGATTTCTTATTCAGCGGAGGACTATGCCATGTTATACTTGAGAGAAAAGGTAAAGTTGCATGTAGTGCCTTTGTCCATTATTTCCCATCGTGGTACCCAATTCACTTCTTAGTTTTGGAAGTAATTCCAAAAGGGTCTTTGCACTAAGGTTAAGCTTAGCATGACCTTTCATCCCCAAACCGATGGGAAAATGGAGTGTACTATCCAAACTTTGGAAGATATGTTAAGAGCTTGTGTGATTGATTTTAAGGGTAATTGGGATGACCATTGTCCATTAATTTAGTTTTCTTATAACAATAGCTATCACTCGAGAATTGATATTGCTTTATTTGAGGCACTATATTGAAGGAGCTGTAGATATCCTATAGGTTGGTTTGAGGTGGGTAACGTTGCCTTAATAGGTCCTGAATTGTTACATGAGGAGATAGAGAAAGTTCGACTTATTAGGGAAAGGTTGAAAACGACTCAAAGTCAGCGAAAGTCATATGCAGATATGACAAGAAAGGATCTTTATTTTGACATTCATGATTCAGTTTACTTGAAAATATCACCCATGAAGGGTGTAATGGGGTTTGGTATGAAAGAGAAGCTTAGTCCCCGATATGTAGTCCCATATCAGATTTTGAGGAGTGTTGGTAAGGTTTCTTATGAGCTAGACTTGCCAAATGAGTTGGCATCAGTGCGACTGGTTTTTCATGTCTATATGTTGAAGAAATGTGTTGCTGAATCGACATCCATAGTTTCCTTAGATGGGTTGGGAGTTGATGAAAGTCTTTATTATGAGGAAGTTCCAGTTGAGATTTTGGACCGGCAAGTTAAAAGTTGAGAAACAAGGAAGTTGCTTCTATGAAAGTATTGTGAAGGAATCAGTTAGTTGAGGGTGCTACCTGGGAGGCCGATGCTGATATGATGTCCCGATATCCTTATCACTTTCCTTCTACTCCTACTATAGCTTGAGGTAATGATTTCTTCTTGGTTTGACCTTTGTTTTGGAGTCATGTGCTTTATGCGTTTCCATGATTTCCTTATATTATGCATGTTCATGAAAACATGTGTTTTGAAAGAAAACTAACTTACATGCTTGATATTCCTCATGTTGTTGTGCATTGAGTATGAGCTGCCTAAAGACTTCATTAGATGAATTAATGAACATGCTTTAGCTATTCTTTTTGACAAGAAATTGCATATGGTCTCCATGATATTGTGTTGCTCATGCTTTTAGCTTGGAGAAGGTAGTCCTCCTTGAACATGAGTAATTGTGAAAATTCATGCATATTGGGTTGCTAGATGTAGTTCCTACTTCCTTATGATGCATTGAGTATGTTTAGCTTGGAGTTGATGTTTCCTCCTTGAAGTTGTGCATTATATGCATGATATGCTCTTAGAGTTAGTTTCACCCCTCTTACGATGTATTGAGAAGAAGAGAAGTCTTGAGATAGGATTGGACTAAAGTTTTCTTTCCTAGTTATAGTTGACTAGAGGTGAGAGAAACCTTTAGTTAGGAGGGTTAAGCTTATAATAAGGCCAAAGTAGGGTGAATGTGACTAGGATGACTTTAAGACTATGCTTAGTGTGAAGGGTATTATGGGATGCCTTTCATGCATTGAACAAGTGTGTCTTGAGGTTACTTGGATGTATGATACTCTTATGGCATAGAGAAGTTTAAGAGTTGACCATGTACATAGATGGTAATTAAAATGACATGTAGGCTCAAGTCTTGAATGTGAAAGTGGACTATGACCAAGAATGACCAAAGAGAGGTACTTAGCCTGGATGGTAATATGGGATGCTATCCTTGTATTGCACAAGTATACTTGGAGGTGGCTTTGGAGGTAGTCCAAGTAACATGAAAGACCTAAGGTTGAAGTATGTAACCATGGAAACCTAAGTAAAAGCTATGCTTTGAACTTAATGTATCTCCTATACTTATTAACTATGTCTTATGTTGACTTATGTTCATATGATGCTTATGTTGGAGATTATGTTATTGTTATGATGTTTATGCTATGATTATGTTATTATCTCTTATGCTTATGTCTTATGTTGACTAACCATTTGAGATGCTCTTATGATGTTGTGTTATCTTTCATAGTTAGTACATTTGTACTAACGCATATTGCCTACATTCTAACCAAATGTAGGGTTGGAGGATTGAGTTTGCGTTGGAGGTTAGAGTTTCAAGGATTCTAGAAGAAGTGAAGAATTTCTGAGTCCTCATAGCTTCGAGGACGAACCCTTTATGTTCCTTTACGTCATTCCTATGTTTTTAGACTTTCTATGGGCTACGTCCCAATGAATTTTATTCAAGAGCTATTAGATGGTTTTAGACAAAGATGTTAGAAAAGACTTCCGCTTTGATGAATTTTTTTCGATATTACGATTTAAAGAATGTTTTTTATTTTCCCGTATTCTCTATTATCTCATGTTATGAATGTGCTAAGGGCTTGTATGCGACCCCTTCGGGGTCAACTATGCCATATTACGACTAGGGGGTGCTCTCGGGTTGTGACATAACCATAGTTCATTATTATTGTAGGGAGTAGCCTTAACCGACATAGAGACCATGTGAGCTATAACATGATCCTCCGATATCTCCCACACCAAAAAGGATTATCCTACATGCAATGGTAAGGACCATGAACTTCTAGCTTAGGTAGATCTACTAGCTAATGTCTATTTAGACAACACATAGGTAAGTGATATGAATATTTCTTCTAAAAGCCCGGCCTCTACTAATGGGAGAACTTCCATCTCAATATCCTCTCGGTGCAAAGCATAAATCACATGTAATAGCAATTTATTAGTTGTTCTTATTATCCATGGAAGGGAACATTTTCCAATCCAAGCGAAGGCATAAGTCATCCATGGAACGATATTATTCTATAACCAATCCAAGCTAGGTTTCATTAGGAAAGATCTTAATCTTTGATTCATTTAGGTGAGAAGACCTTTCAGCCTTAGAACCCTTACCATGTGAGAAAACCTTTTACTATCATGCTTTCACGGGTTTATGATAAAATCCTTTCAATAACACAACAAAAACATCATCATTGATACTTCACTCTCAATGCATCCTTAAAACATTTACATAATAACATGCATAATTCCATAATTCAACTTTCAAGGATTAAAACCACTTTCAATCATCAACATCTAGAAAAAATAGGTAAGGAATGGGTTTCATCATAAGTTCATTTAATTCTACCAATTCATGCTTAATTTCAGAAAACTCTTTCTTCATAATGTAAGACCCACATTCAATGCTCATAACTTGGAAACATGGGGATTTCATAGGTTCATGGGGGAATCATCATAAAATTATTGTAATTCCTCAATTCATGCATAATAGATCATAATTCAATAGTTTAAATCAATAATTAAGAGAAACCGTGGAATTGAAGAAAACCCTAACTCAATTGGGGATTTCTAACTTTGAAAATAGGAGAATTTGGGAACTCCATGAATGGAAGGAATCCTTGGATGAAAACTATCATACCTCAATGACAATTTCTTAACTTCAATGGAAGAATGGTGACTTGACTAGCAAACCCTATCTTGGACCATTCTTCTTCATGTTTTCTAGAGAGAGAAATATTTGGGAGGAAGAACATGATTTATTTTTGGTAAATTTGAAAGAATGGGTTTTAATAGGGAAATTTGGGGTTAAAATTTTTTTATAGGGGTCTTAGTGAAGGGAAAAACGACATAGTATTAGAATAAAATAATTAGGAAAAGACCCAACTAGCCCTAAAAATAACTGCCGACATACCAACGATGCATTGGACAAACGGACCATGGTCTGACCGACGGACCATCCTGTTGGTTCATCATTTTTGGTCAGAAAGTGGATTTAGGAGTCACGATCCATGGACCCCCAACCACGGACCGTGGACCCAATGACAGTCCGTTGGTCTAGCCGTTGTTCATGGTCCCTGACCCCTTTTTTGTGGCCAATCCACAAACCCTTCCCACGGTCCGTGGTTGACATCACAGGTTGTGGTTGGCTTCCATCGGATGGCACCATGAACTGCTAAAAACTACTATCTTTTCCTTTCTCAAAATCTGAGATGTTACAACACCTTTCCATGCGGCGACTCGCCGAGTGGTTTGGACAAAGGGTAACACTCAAATGTCCTCCTTAAAATAAATTAACATGGACATTGGTCATTGTGAATAAAAATACCCAACTAAGAGTTGAGGTCGAATCCCACAGAGAATGGTTTATCGGAGAGGATTCTATAAAAAAAATTGCTTTGTAAGCTCTTTCATTTGTAATGGTAAAAGAAAGTGGGTGGATGATTCCACCAATTTAACTAAAAGTTTTGGTTATCAGTTATCAGAATTAAACTAAAATTAAGGAGAATTCAAGTGTTAAGAAGCAACCTACGGTGACACAATTGGAAATGGATGTCACATAGTGCCGCAACCCAAGGTATACCCTAGGCATAACAAGACATATAAGACCCTGAGAGGCCCCATACAAGCCTCTTAGCTTTCATCATACAAGATAATATAATATAAGAGATTTAAAAGACAGTTTCAACATAAAAGAGTTTCACAGAGATAAGCAGAAGTCTAAACATCATCTCAAAACCATCTAGTACATAAGAAATGAATGGGATGTAGCCCATACATAGAGTTCAAAAGTGAAAGTAAATAAAAAAATGGAAGCTCAAAGTTTGGTCCTTGGATCATGAGAACTCAACAATGTTCCAGCTTCTATATTAGATCTGTAACCACGGAAGTGGAAATTGGTAAGGTTGGTCCCTACATTTGGGGGAAATGTAGGAAAGAGTATGCGTTAGTACAAATATCTCTAAGAAGATAGCCATGCATGAAGCGTAAAAATCATGATAAAGGGACATTTTCATATATGCAATGACCAAGCTAAAACATGATATAATATAGTTAGAAAACATAAGTCATAAATCATGGTCATGGCAAGTAGACATCGTCTTATAGCAGATGTGAGATACTCATGAAGTAACCTTGATTCATTAATGTGAGAGAATTACCTTTAACCGACATGTAAGCCATGTGAGCTATTAACATGGAATTCGGTGTCTCCCAAAACGAAAAGGGGCGTCCTACTTTCCAAGGTAAGACCATGAACTTAGTGCTTATGTGGATCCACTAAATAATGTCTATCTAGAGAAATCCTATGTTCACACATATTTTATGGGAGATGGGTAATCTCCACTTGTTCACTAGCAACTAACAATAACTCCCACGAAATATTCATTATATTTAACTTTCTTAACAATCATGAGACATGGGTAATATCCATTTTTCTTTATCATTGAAGGTCATGGGTAAATGCCGCTTGCCTCATTATTAGAATAGCTCCTTATCTTTGATTAATTTAGGTGAGAAGAGCTTTAGGCCTTAGAATCCTTTATGTGAGAAAACCTTTCACATTCAGGCTTTCAAGTGTATATGAGAAACCCTTTCACAACACAAGAATAAATCATATTGATACTTCACTCTCAAAGCATCATTAAAACAATTTCATCAATTTCATAAGAACATGGATATTATCATAAATTCTCTTTCATAGTTCAAAACCCAAGTTCAATCATCAACATCTAGAAAACATAGGTTAAGCATGGGTTCATGGGGATTCATCATAAAAATCATGTAATTATATCAATTCATGAATAATACTTCATAAATCAATCAATTATATCAATATTGAAAGGAACACATGACATAGAAGAAAACCCTAGCTCAAATGGGGATTTCTAACTTTATAAATTGGAGAATTTAGGAATTTCGTGCAAGAAAGGGTTCCATTGATGAAGAATTTCATACCTCAATGATAAAATCTTGTCTTCAATGGACGAATTAGAGACTTCACTTGAAACCCTTGGTTGACTCATTCTTGTTCAAGCTTTCTAGAGAGAGAAATATTTTGGAAATAAAGACTTGTTCTTCTTTTGTGAATTTGAGAGAATGATTTCAATTATGGGGTTTTGAGAGTTAAAAAAGTTTATATAGGCTTCTAGAAGAGGGCAAAATGACATAGTTTAGGCTAGAATAATTAGGAAAGACCCAAAAGCCTTTAAGAAAATAAATGCCGACTCTTATCGACCACTAGACCGATAGTCTGTTGGTTAGGTCACGGATCGTTCCTGTTGGTCGTCGTTCGGTATTAGCGACCACTAAATGTGGAACCCCCAACGATGGAACTCACCTACAGCCCATGGGTCCATCTACGGACCGTGGACCACCGTTTTAGGTCCCAACTCTTGACCTTAAAATTTCTCTATCTCTCGGACTTACCTACGAGACCTATCTACCACTCATGCATTGAATAACGAACCATCCTGGTACACCATTTAAAAAGTACTGGAACTTGACATATTTAGAAAAATGCATACTTGCAGACCACATCACCACCTATAGACCGTCGTCCTACCTACGAGCCGTGGGTGGAGCGTCTATGATGACACCAAGTCTATGAAAAAATGAAATTTCTTGGTTTTTGGAATTCGAGGTGTTACATTATCTCCCTTTTGGGAACATTCGTCATCAAATGAGATTCAAGACATCATAAGGAAGGTAGGAACTTAACTAACAGCCCAACATGAATACAATTTCATTAATGCACATATCCGAGGAGGAAACATCTACTCCAAGCTAAAGCATGTTCAAAACATCATATCATGAAGTCTATATGCAACTCATACTTAAATTCACATAAACATGTAGAAATCAATAAATTAAACTCATTTCCTCATAATTTATGCTTTTTATGAATCATGCATGATGAGGGAATCATGGGAATATCTAAGACACATGACACCAAAGAGTAAACCATAAGGACCTAGATACGTCAATCTAGAGTAGGGGTAGGAGGAAAGAGATGAGGATAACGGGATATCATAATGACCTCGGCCTCCCAAGTAGCATCCTCAAATAACTGATTCATCCAATGGACCTTTACGTAAGCAACTTCTTTATTTCTCAACTTCTTGACCATGCTGGTCTAAAATTTCTACCGGAACATCTTCATATGAAAGATTTTCCTTAACTCCCAAACCTTCTAAGGGAACTATATATGTCGGATCGCCAACACATTTCTTCAACGTGGAGACATGGAAAAGTGGATTAACATATGCCAAGTTATTAGGCAAATCAAGTTCATAAGCAACCATGCTAATTCACCTTAAAACATTATATGGGCCTACATAGCGGGGACTAAGCTTCCCTTACTTCCCAAATCTCATCACACCCTTCATGGGTGAAATCTTCAAGTTGACCTAATCATTTATGTCAAACTAAAGATCTCTTCTTCTAACATCGCCATAGGACTTTTTCTTACTTTGAATTGTTTTTAACCTTTCTCTAATAAGCCGAACATTCTCCATAGCCTCGTGTTCCCATTCGGGACCTATCAATGATATGTCACCCACATCAAGCTAATCTATAAGAGATTTACTCCTCTTACCATATAGATCCTCAAATGGAGCCATGCCAATACTTGAGTGATAGCTATTGTTGTATGTAAACTCAATCAAAGGCAAGTGATCATCCCAATTACTCTTGAAATCAATTAGCTATGCTCTAAACATATCTTCTAAAGTTTGGATTGTATGCTCCGCTTGCCCATCGATTTGGGGATGAAGGGCCGTACTAACCTTAACACCAGTACCAAGACCCTTTTGGAAGGATTTCTAAAACTGAGAAATAAATTAGGTACCACAATCAAAGATCATGGATAAGGGCACTCCTTGAAACCTCACCATTTCCCTCAAATACAACTTAGAATAGTCCTTCGCCGAATAAGAAACCTTGACGGGAATAAAATGGGCTGATTTCCTCATTCGATATAGAATAACCCAAATCTAATCATGTTGTCGCCAGGTGCATAGTAAACCAACAATGAAGTCCATATTCAAATCTTCCTAATTCCGAACGAGGATGATGATATCTTTGGCTAAACTTCCCGGCTTCTGGTGCACAATTTTCAGTTGTTGACAATTAGGAAAATTAGCCACAAATTCTGCAATATCCTTCTTTATCCCATTCCACCAATAGATCTGCCATAAGTCACAGTACAACTTGGTGGCTCTCGGGTGAATATAATATCGAGAACTATGGGATTCTGATAAGATTTGATTTTTCAAGCAATCAACATTAGGAACACACAAACGATCATGATATCTAAGTACGCCATCTCCCCCCTGGGAGAAAGCCTGTACATACTCTTTAAGCACCGCTTCCTTCAATTTCACAAAAGTCAGATCATGAACTTGCTTAGCTGTCACATATGTTATAAAAGACGATTTTGAACAATTGTGAACCATAACACCACCCATGGTAGAGTCAACTAACCGAACACCCAATCTTGACAATCTATGAACATCTCAAACAAACTCCTTATTATCATCCTCAATATGAGCAACACTACCTATCGATAAGCGACTAAGAGCGTCTGCTACTACATTCGCCTTACCAAGGTGATAGAGAACACTCATGCCGTGGTCATTTAGTAACTAAAGCCACCTTCTTTGTCGAAGATTTAGATCTTTATGTTTAATCATGTATTGCAAACTCTTCTGGTTGGTATAGACATCCACATGAACACCGTACAAATAATGCCTCAAAATATTTAAGGCAAAAACAACCGCCGCTAGTTCAAGGTCATGGGAAAGATAATTCTTCTCATTAATTTTAAATTGCCTCTAAGCATAGGCAATGACTTTCCCATTTTGCATAAGTACGCATCCTAACCAAATTCTTGAGGCATATCACAATAAACAACAAATCCATCGGTTTCTTCCTGTAAAGTCAACAGTAGAGTTGAAGTAAGTCTATCTTTCAATTCTTGAAAACTCTTCTCACAAGCTTCCGAGCATAATAATTTAACCTTCTTTTGGGTCAATGTAGTCAATGGAGACGCCATTGAAGAAAAACCTTCAACAAATCTTCTATAGTAACCAGCTAAACCCAAGAAACTTGTAATATCATAAACGGATAGAGGTCTAGGCTATATCTTGACCGCATTTGTCTTCTTAGGATCTACCTCAATACCCTTACCAGAAAACATATGACTAAAGAAAGCCACAGACTTTAACCAAACTCACATTTACTAAACTCTACAAAGAGTTGTTGGTCCTTGAGGACTTGCAACACAATCCCCAAATGATTGGTATGCTTATCTTCACTCCTTGGACATGTCAATATATAATCAATGAACACAGTCACACATATGTCAAGGTATTGTCTAGACACCCTATTCATCAAATGCATAAATGATGCCGATCATTAGTCAAACCAAATGACGTTACCAAAAACGCACAATGACCATACCGAGTTAGTAAAGCCGTCTTTGGAATGTCATCTTCCTGCACCTTCAATTGGTGATAACCCAATTGAAGATCAATCTTAGAGAAGTAACTTTACTCTTAAAGTTGGTCAAGCAAATAGTCTATCATTGGGAGAGAATACTTATTCTTCATGGTCACATTGTTGAACTGACGATAATCAATATACATATGAAGTGACCATATTTCTTTCTAACAAATAAAACTGGAGAATCTCGTGGAGAGATACTCGGTCAGATGAAACCTTTATCCAACAAATATTTCAATTACTCTTTCAATTCCTTAAGTTTTGCTGGAGCACTACGATAAGGAGGAATATAGATAGGTGGTGTATTTAGGAGAAGGTCAATACAAAAGTCTATTTCTCTTTCAGGAAGAATACATGGTAGATAATTAGGAAATACTTCCAGAAACTCATTTACAATGGGGACTGACTCAAGAGTAATGGTCCATGAATCTATATACATCACCCTAACTAGATGGTAAATGCAACCCTTAGAAATCATCTTTCTAGCTTTAAGACAAGAAACAAACTGACCATTAGGCATAGAATTTGCCCCTTTCAGCTCTAGGATAGGCTTATTCGGATGTTAGAACTTGACAACACGGGTTCTACAATCTATAGAAGCATAACATGAATGCAACCAATCAAAACAAAGAATAACATCAAAATCTAGCATATCAATCTCAACAAGATCAACATAAGTGACTCTATGAAGTAAGGAAATGGGACACTTTCTATAGGCCCTCTTAGCCATAATAGAATCACCAACAAGATTAGAGACATAGAAAGGATCTAACAACACACTCGAAAGAATATCGAACCTCATAGCCACATATGACATCACAAAAGATAAGGTAGAACCAAGGTCAAGTAAAGCATTAACATCGAGATGAAAGACTTTCAACATACCGGTAACCACACAGGGGAACCTTCTTGCTCATGACGAGTCTGAAGTGCATAGAATTTGTTTTGCTTTTCACTCCCTCTAGAACTAGATGGAGTATTTGGTTGATCCCTTCGACGATCAACTCCATCATTCTTAGTAACTAAGGGACAATCCCTTATATTGTGGTCCATCTTACCACAACCAAAGAAAGCATTGAACTTGCTAGACACCTACGCTTATGCATGCTTCTTTCATCACTTAGCACAAGTAGGTAATGAAGATCCACTAACATTTCCACCTTGGGGTATAGGATTAGACACCCTACCTTTGTTGAACATAGGAGCAGCATTTGAGGAACCTTGACTTGAAAACCTTTATTGAAATCTAGGATGACCATGTCCACCGGACCTTGAGTGTGAGAAGGTACCATCGCCTATCTTAGCCCTCTTTGCCTTCCTAGACCCTTCTTTATGTTCCCCTCTTCAATTTGTTGAGAATGAACCATGAGACATGAAATGTCCATAATACTGAAAAGCATAGCAGTACGACATTCCTTAACCACCATCTTGGACACATACGAAACAAATTACTCTTTATTGCTCTAGGATCGGCAACCATAGTAGGGGCATATAGAGACAATTGTGTGAACTTCAAAGCATATTCCTTCACACTTATGCTTCCTTGACGAACGTTGATGAATTCAAGCACCTTTGCCTCCCTCATCTCAATGGTAAAGAACCTAACAAGGAAAGCAACCTTAAACTTTTCCCAATCAAGAGGACCCGGATCATCCACCCTCCCTTCTTTACATTGGTTGAATCAAAATTGAGTAACACCCTTAAGTGTCACGACCCGAGACTACGCCCTAGACGTGACACGGAGTACTTGACCCCGAAGAGGTCTCATACAAGCCCTTAGCATATCATGAAATAAAAACATAGGGAAAAATGTGGAAAATTTAAAAGTTTTCGTACAATCGAAGTCTTTATAAAATGAGAGAGTCTATGACACTATTTTTCAAACCCTCTAGAACATTAGAATTAAAACTATTTAATACAATCTTAGGGACACGACCCATACATAAATCTAAAAACATAAAACAAGGACATAAAAGGACATGTGGTTGAGCTCTCGAATACTATGAGGACTCACCAATCTTCTTTTTTCTTGATCTACTAGAGTCCTAGCCACGAGGATAGCATCCAATATCTCCAACGCCTACACTTATAGAAAATGTAGAAATATGGGTTAGCACAAAATGTACTAAGTATGGATGGCATGCAAGAAAATCCTTAAAAAATGCATAAAAGGGACATTTTGTTTAAAATCAAGATTCATGCCACTTTTGAACATCATCTTTGAAATAGTTGAAGAATGCAACTCATAAAGCATCTCACATACAATTCATCATAGCACAAAGCATATCATCATAATAGCAATCATAGACTCCAACATAAACATAATACATATCCCAATCTTCACAAGACATAGTTCATACACATAGTCAAATGCCAAGATCATCTCATCATAATAGAACTACCAAATAAGCAACCCAAGGCCATAGTAGTGCAATGCAAAGGTAAGATCCCATAATCCTACCAAATGCTAGGTATCACATTTAGGCCACCAACAACATACATA
>JAJOOG010025658.1:0-52981 GCA_029582565.1 Solanum infundibuliforme | reverse complement strand
CGGAAAAAGTTTGACTTATAAGGGATAGGTTGAAAACGGCTCATAGTCGGCAAAAGTCTTATACCGATAATAGGAAGAGGGATCTTGAATTTGAAGTAGGTGATTGGGTCTACTTGAAGATCTCACTCATGAAAGGGGTGATGAGGTTTGGTAAGAAGGGGAAGCTTAGCCCCCAGTATGTTGGGCCTTATGAGATCTTGAAGTGTGTCGAAAAGGTCGCTTAGGAGTTGAAATTACCCATCGAATTGGCCCCGGTTCACCCGGTGTTCCATATATCTATGTTAAAGAAGTGTATAGGTGACCCGGTGTCCATTCTCCCTCTAGAAGGTTTAGGGGTGAATGAGAACCTTTCTTATGAAGAGGTTTTGGTCGAAATCCTAGATTGTCAAGTTAAGAAGTTGAGGAATAAAGAGGTTGCCTCCGTAAAAGTCCTATGGAGAAACCACCTAGTTGAGGGTGCTACATGGGAGGCTGAGGCCGACATGAAGACCCGATACCCTCATCTTTTTCCTCCTACTCCTAGCCATAGTTGAGGTTCGTAGTCTCTCTTAATTTAGTATAAATTGAAAATCATGTGTATTGATGATTATGACAGGATTTCCTTGTATGTGCAATTTTTTTTGTGAAAATTCATTCTTAAGTGTTATGTTGAGTTTTCATGAATTTTGTTTCTCATGATTGAAATTTCACCCATAGTTGTTGTGTGATGTTGTCTTCATGAGGGTTGTATTGAGCATGCTTGATGTTGTCTTGTTAACGAAATGTCTTGTTGATTGCTTAATATATGTTGATGCTCATTTATTATGGAGAAGGTAGTTCCTCCTATACCTATGTGAAGTAAAGAGTTTTGAACATAGTGAAGTTGTGGATTAAATTCCTATATGATATAATGATATGATGTTGTTGATGTGACTGGTTGTTGTGCTGCTAGTTTGAGTCATTGTCTCCCTAGAAAGAATTACAAGAGACATTCGGGGAAGAATGTTCCTAAGGGGGGGATATTGTAACACCTCGAAAATTCTATGACTTAAGTTAGATCCTAATGTAGTGTCAATGAGGTATAAAATGAATTCCCCTAAGTTAGTAGACCATCTAGGAGTGCTATAGTGGTTTATGAGTTAAGGCCTAAGGGAGGAGTGCCAAGCAAAAAGGGGCAAGCCAAGGCCTAAGGCCAAGGTTGCCCCAAACATGGAGCTACTGCCTCAAACTCCACGCCAACCACCATGGCTCATGGTCATGACCGCGGGAAAGTGGGAGGCTTCGTGGAGTTTCCTTGGTCAAGGGAGAGGGACCTCCAAGTGTCCTAGACACTGCCTCACCCTTCACGAGAGGGACCACGAGTCGTGGTCCACTTAACGACTCGTGAAGGTGGGCGTGGAGCTCCCTCGGCTTTTAGGGAATTTGGGGGGCTTGTTAGGGTAGCTACTGCCCAAGGCACCACGGGCACCACTACGGGCCGTGGTGCACTTGACGAGGGAGAGGGGTGGCTCGTGAACATCACTCAGCACCAAGGTTTGATGGCCTTGCCTCCACAAGGCCAAGTCATGACCAAGGCCATCACCATGGACCGTGGTACTCACCACAGATCGTGGAAGGCTCCGTGGTCTTGCCTTGGCCAAGTGCTGGCTCTTGCACGAAAGGGGATCTACTGCCTCCAACACCACGGCCAGCACCACGACCCGTTGTGCACTTTCACGACCCAAGAAGGGTGGTCGTAGTCCCTGACGGGGACCATTTAAATAAGGAGTTTTGGGACTTTTCCTATTTGAATCCTATTTAAGTAGGGGTGTTTTGGGTATATTAGAGGTTAAAAAGATATTCAGTTTTAAGTCTAAATTCATGAGTATTGGTCATTATTCACAACAGCCAATTGAAATCAAAATCTCCTACTTCTCTCTAAATTCTCTCTCTAAAACTAAAGAAGAAGACATTGGAGCTAGGGTTTCAAGGGTCTTTCCCAAATTGCTTGGAATTTCTCCATTGATTCTCAAAGAATCAACAAAGGTATGGTTGCTTATCACCCTTGGGATTCCTTTCCCCAAGAGTCCCCTTCAAGATGAATTTCATAATCTCCAAATTCTAGGTTTCAATCCAAAAACGTGGGTCTTCTTTCTAAGGTGAAATTGATGTTATTAGCTGACTTTGATTGATGTTATATGAACAATTATGGATGAATTTATGTTGTATTGGTGCTTTCTTGAAGAATTCCCCATGAGACCCATGTTTCTCCTTCTTTCCTAATTCTAACCCTAGCTTGTGTTGGATATTAATTGAAGGTTATGAATTGAATGTGATGCTATGAAATCCATGTTTGTATGATGATTCTAACCTAGGTTATCTATAACTTCTATGAAATTAGGGTTGAGTGTTTGAATGAAGCCTTGAAGGATATGAAGGGGATATGTCAATTGTTTATATTGACATTAATTATATTATTACTTCACGAATTACCTTGTGTTATGTATTGGTTATGAACTGATTGGTAATTGAAGTATGAATGTCTTATGAAGGGCGAGAAGGTATGAAGGTTGGTTCTTCTTTGAACTCAAGTATGAAACGTGAATTACTTAGATTGTAATGATACTATACCTAATGTGTTGTTGTGGTGTTGATGACCTAGTTTCCTTATCCTTAACCCTCTACACTTGAATTAGCTATGAAGTATGTATGTATATTATGGTATGATTGCTATCTGATTGAAAGGTAGTTCTCATGATTGAAGTGTAATGTATAGTGAAAGGTTTACTCAATTGCTAAGTGTCTCTAAAGTGAAGGGGTTGATATTCACTTATGAACACATATGAGCTATTATGGTAAGATATCTACATAAGAGTCTAGTAAAGGCTAATGTGAACTTATGTGATGACTAAAGATGATTACTAAAGGGAATTAGATGCTTAGCACCGAAAGGGCATGTAAATGAGATGGGGGTCTCACGTTTAGTAAGTCCGGCTCCCCACATGGGTGTCCTCACGCTTAGCAAGTCCGGATTACCTATGGTATGTGTTGTCTCATGAGATGGAAACCCCCACGTTAGTAAGTTAGGGTTTCTAGAAAAAATCTCCTTGACCCTTAACTATGTGCCCACATAGCATTCTAGCTTAGTGGATCCAGCTAGATAGTTATGTACAAATGGTTACACCTTAGGCAAGTGTTAACCCTCTCTTTTCGGTGTGGGAGTAGAACACCGGATTCCATGTAGCTCTTATGGTCTATGTCGGTTATTGCAATATTTCCCTAATGTAAAAGTAATGAAGGTATGAAAGGTGTGAACTGTTACTAGGGCTTTCTTATGGGTTTCTACATAGTGTAAGGGAGGGTATGGGACTTCTCTTGCACATTGCACTTGTGGGATCCTAAGAGATGGCTGTAGTAGTGTTCCTTATGATTATGATGATTATGACTTATGCATGTTGAAGCTATGTTATGTATGATCTTTATGAATATGGTAAGTTATGATGAAATATATCTTATGAATATATGCATGATGTAGGTTGCTTAATATGATACTTGGCTTTGAATAGGGTTATGAGGTTCTATTCTTTGTATTGCACTAGTATTGCTTGGGTTGTCTACATGTTGGGATGATATTATGTTGGTTTGGACTATGATACTTAATTTGTGTGCATATTGGATTTACTTGGCAAAAAGCATGTTTTGAATAAAATGTCCTTTTATGCATGTTTCAGTGGGTTTTATGCATAGTAATCATACTTAGTACATTTCTTGTACTAACCCATATTTTCTCCCTTTTCCCAAACATTTAGGTTCGGGCCGTTGATGATTCAAGCTTACTTCTCAAGACACTTGGAGTTGCTTCCACAAGTGGGTGAGTCCTCCAGTCCGAGGACAAGACCCTATGATCTAGCTCCTATGTTTTGTTATTTTCTTATGTTGAAACACATTGTTGTACTTCCTATTGTCTAGACTTCTTATTGATGTAAGGACTAAGTCCCATTTTTGATACTTCTATGTCTAGATGTTGAATTGTGACGAAGTTAGATTCTATTTTCAGGTATGAAGTGAAGTTGAACTTCTAAAGTAAAAGTTTTAAATTTTCCGTGATTTTATTCTATGATATATGTTATGATGAATGGTAAGGGCTTGTATAAGACATCTTCGAGGTTGAATACGCCGGTAACGACTAGGGGGTGCTCTCGAGTCGTTACAAACTTGGTATCAGAGCATAAGGTTGAGAATGATGTAGGATTCATGTGACAAGATACCACATCGAGTAGAGTCTTGTTCATGGGTGTGTAGCGCGCCACACTTATGAATGAGAGGCTACGAGATGCTTAGGAACTTTCACTCTTTTGTTATTGCATAGTCATGCCTAAGGGTCTTAACTCTATTTAGTCCTTTTCTTCTAATCCTTCTCTTGTACTTATAAGCAATGAATACAAGAAGGACCAACGCAAGGAGGGCCGGTGGGGAGAATGTGATTGAGGCGGTTCCCCCTCATGCTCCTCAAAACCCTCAAGTTCCTATTGGAGAAGGGGCTATGTCTAATGTTGAGATAAGGTCGGCTATTCATAGTTTGACTCAAGTGTTGGCAACTCAAGTTGCAAGGGATGCTAGGGTGCAAGTGAAACTCAATGCTTGCACTAACACTTCTAGGATAAGGGGTTTCACAAGGATGAATCCCCCTATTTTCTTTGGCTCCAAGGTGGAAGAAGATCCACAAGGGTTCATTGATGAAGTGTTTAAGGTTCTAGAGGCAATGGGTGTGTCTTCTCAAGAAAAGGCGGAGTTAGCCGCCTATCAACTCAAAGATGTGGCACAAGTGTGGTATGAACAATGGAAGGAGAGGAGACCTATTAGAGAGGGTCCGATAAGTTGGGCTACATTCAATATGGCTTTTCTTGATAGGTTTTTCCCCTTGGAACTAAGGGCTAAGTCCCATTTTCGATACTTCTATGTCGAGATGGTGCATTGTGATGAAGTTAGATTCTATTTTTCATGTATGAAGTGAAGTCGAACATCCAAAGTAAAAGTTTTAAATTTTCCGTGAGTTTATTCTATGATACATGTTATGATAAATGCTAAGGGATTGTATAAGACCTCTTCCAGTTCGAATATGCCGGTAACGACTAGGGTTTGCTCTCGGGTCGTTACAGTATTTAAGTTGGTTAAAACCCTAGAAACCTACAATTAGACCCTATTTTTCAAATTGACCTTTCCCTCTTAAAAATAGATTCTCTGTAAAACTCCATTGAAGACCTTGATGAATCTCAAGCTAGGAGATGAGTTTTCAACTTTATTTCTTCTTCAATTTCGTGAGTCTTCAATAATTAAGGTATGGTAACTCTTGATTCTTGAATAACCTCTCATTGAAGGAGTTCTATGAAAGTTTTTCAAAAGTGATTCAAAGACTAAAATTCCCAATTTTCAATATAAACATGGGTCCTTGTCAAATGATTTTCTAAATCATTCTATTGATAAATTAATGTGGAATTAAGGTTTTTAAGATAATTTTCAAAGGAATTCTTGAAGAACCCATGATCCCCAAATTCTCAAAAATTGGCCCATGATATGGGTCTTTGTGAATATGATCTCTATTGGTGAAATTATGTTTAGATTAGATTGTATTGATGTTTCCTATGATTATCTATACTTATTCATGTTGAATTGTTGGTATATTGATGGGTTCAGAAAATGGCCTTATGGGCAAAGTTATGGGTTGATCCCTTTGTTTATATAATTGTACTTAGATTATGTTTATGTTATTAAATTACATTGTTGATTCCTATTGCTATCTATGTCAATTAATTATGAATTGTTGAGGATTGATCGATGGTGATCATGGCTTGGAGAATTGGTAAGTTGACCTAACTTATATTGTATAGTATGAGAATTGATGTTGTGTGGTTTGGTCCACTTATGGTGGCGGTGTTTACTTCTTGTCTATCTATGCATGTTGAGATCTTGCCCTTGAAGGCAATAAATGTTAAGTGAATTGCTGACTACGATGCATATGCTTATGAAGTTGTGCTATGAATGTTATGTATGAAATCCTCAATGCTAAGCATGATGTTTAAAGTGTATTGATGATGAGGAGTATAAAATGAATGATAATGTTAGGGAAAAGGTGTGGTCTACATGATCGATTATGTTAAGTACTATTGTGGAATGACCCCTACCTATATGACCCCTATACGAATGTGTGATCATATACATGTTAGGAGTACGTATTCGATTTTGAATGTGTCCTTGTCTCCTATGATGAAGTGTGGGCGTGTGGTCGAGGATCCCTAAAGGCTTTATATGTGAATTGGTCATGATTTGGGGACATTGTGAATGTGTTGTGATCCCTTGAGGGGAAGTGCACTCAATATCAATGTTGTTGCTATTATGTCACTACAAGGAACAATATGTACACACACACTCTACATGTATAGCTATGAATATGATGTGTTATGGTGTCTTGACTTAGGGTTAGTCATGGTGTCTTGGGATTGAGGACTCATACTATCCTAAGGGTAACTTAGGATAGAGTATCATACTCTCCTAAGGATAGCTTGCATTTGTATCATAGTATACTTGCAAGGGTATGTCATGACCCAGGGGTACCCCTTGATGCGACACGGCGTACAAGACTCCGAAAAGTCTCAAACCAGCCTCATAACATGTCATTACAGAAGATAATAGAAATAGTACAGATTTAAAAACTCTTGTTTAAATCCATACAATCGAAAACATTTACAACAACAAAAGTCTATTTTCTCACGTTGCCATCTAAAACAATATCTTGAAACAAAAGTAGGGTCACGGCCCTTTACAATAGAAGTCTAACAAATGTCTATTGCATGAAACAAATGAAACATCAAAGTACTTGTCCTCGAATCCATGAGGACATACCACTTAGTCTTGGAAGAACTCAATCCAAGCCCTTGAACTAGAGAGGAAGCAACTCACTTGCCGGAACCTACACTTGAAGTAAAATAAGAAAAATATTGGTTAGCACAATTAAGTACTAAGTATGATAGCAATGCAAAAAGCATGTTTAAAATGGACATTTTATTTGTAAGTCATGCTTTTATGCAAATTTGAGAAAACTTCATGAACATAAGTATAAGTGGCATAATATACAAACATACAGGTCATTTCTTCACATTAGAAAATAATCAACCATATAAACCATTTCATCACATTAAGCTTTCACTTTAATAAACCCCAAGCCATACCTTGTGCAATGTATGAAAAACGTCCCATACCACCATCCACACTAGGTACCATATCAAAACCACCAAAAGTGAACTTACCATTCATGCTTTCAATTTTACACCATACCGATTCATAAGAGACATAAACATTTTATAAGACATGACATGGAAGTAACTCATAATACCATCCAAGTATAGCATGCATCAATACAATAAGCATATAAGTCAACATTCTTCATTTGCTTCATTAAGAGCATTTCCATTCATTAGTCATTAAGACAATAGAGAACTCACTATAGCCCTCTCAAAGCCTACTCGTGCAATGCATGGATGGCATCCCATACTACCACCCACACTTCATAGAACCCCTCAAGTAACTAAAGTGCACATCTCACATGATTGGAATAAGAGATTAACCGACATAGACCATGAGATATAGACATGGAATCCGGTGTCATAAAGCCCCACACCGTAAAGAGGTGGTCTACTTGCCTAAGGTAAGACCGGTACATTTTAGCTTAGGTGGATCCACTAACTAAACCTATGTGGGCACATAGTTAAGGGATAAGAAAGATATTCATTGAAATCCGGCCTAACGTAGGGAGACTTTCCATCTTACCATATCCTCTCAGTACTTAACCTCCATTCCCATAGAGTAGTTACATTACATTATTGTACTTGTGAGGGCCACCAACATTAGGCCTACCGACCCAAGATACATTACACATGAAAGGGCAACCAACATTAGGTCTACCGATTCAAGCTACATTATAAGGAAACCTCAATGACTTTCCAAGAAATGGCCACCAACATTTGGTCTACCGCTTAAAGGTTCATCATTTCACACAAGAAAGGGCCACCAATATTAGGTCTACCATTTCAATGTTTATCATCACATAAGTTTCTAGACTCATTTTGAAGGGCTACAACCAATAGATCTGTCGGTTCATGTCATAGCCTAGAATACTTCATCATTCATTTAGGAAAGGGCTACAAACATTAGGTCTACCGATTCAAGTCATTAAAACATTATACACTAGTAGCCCAAGAAGAGGATGCCTTTGCCTACCAAGTCAAGGTATATCATTTAACAATACTTTCATTCATTCAAGGAGAGGATGCCTAAGCCTACCAATTCAAGATACATCATCACATTACTTTTATTTATACAAGAAAAGGATGTAAAAGCCTACCTATTCAAGATATACATTACATAGAGGAAACCCTTCACATTCTTTCATCATCATTCATGAGTGTTAATTGAGAACATGATTTCAATCATAACACAATTACATTCTAAACAGGATCATCACACTTTCATTGAGATCACACACATATACTTCACATCATAATTATACATATATCCTTCATAAACTTGCCTAACAAGGCTATGAATCAACATCAACCCATACATCTGAGATACTACAATAGATAAGGGAATTAACATGATTCAATAATTAATTCAATATAAACATAAACAATTCAACATACTTTCATGATCAATCAATTCCCAATCAGAAACCATAACTTAGGATTTTGGGGGAAAACATGGGTTCATAGGAGAAATTCAACAAAATTCATATTTAATCCCACAATATATTCATAATTAATCACATGAAAGCCTTTGAAAAACGTCTGGAATTGAACCCACTCATAGATTGAAAACCCTATGTTTTTTGGGTAATTTGGAAACATGAAATCATGTTTTGATAGGGCTCCTTGAATGAAACTTAGACAAGGATGAAGACTACCAAACCTATATGGAAGAAACTCCATGAAAATTGCTTGAGAAAGTTGAAAACTTGAGCTTCAAAGCTTGCCTCTTTCTTTTCCAATGGAGGTTTCTAAATGTGGCATGCTTAACACTCCTGAACAAGAATCTACTAGACGTGGCTTATGAGACATTCTAGGACCATTCTAAATATTGTTCTCTGATTACCAAGTGTGTCACGACCAAGGGGTACACCCTAGATGTAAAATGGCATATAGGACCCCGAGAGACCCCATACAAGCCACTTAGCATTCATAAAATAAGAAACAGAACATAAGAAGTAAAGAAAACATTTCAAGTCCAATAGTTTTCATAAAAGTAAAGCGGAAGTCTTAAAACTATGTCTCAAGAGCCATCTAATACAATAGAATGAAATTGGGCCTATCTTATATCATGTTCAAAACTGAAAGTAAGACACAAACCAAGAACACTTAAAATCCGTCCTCGAATGTATGAGGACTCACCAACGTCAAAAATCAACCAAGTCAACCACAAGCCATGAATTTGAGGCCTCTAACTATCAAACCCTACATTTGGGGAGATATAACCAATTTTCTGAGTTAGTTCAAACAATTTACCCAGTATAATAGCCATGCATAAAACATTTAAGACATGCTATAATAGGATATTTCATGACATGCAATTGACCGAGCTAAAACATGCTATAAAACAGTTAAGAAAACATAATTTATAAGACCTTTAAAACCTTGGTCAATGCAAGCTAACATCTTTAAAACCTTTGAAGACATATGAGATACTTCTTGAAGTAATCTTAGTTCATTATTATTATGGGAAGTAGCCTTAACACATAGAGAACATGTAAGCTATAACATGATCCCCCGTTGTCTCCCACACCGAATAGGGTTTCCTTACTTACCAAGGTAAGGATCATGCACTTCTAGCTTAGGTGGATCAATTAGCTAATGTCTATCTAGCAATCATACTATGGGGGCACATAGGTAAGGGATTCAGAGATATCTTCTAGAAACCGAGCCTTTAATAAAATGAAACCTTCCATCTCAATATCCTCTTTATGGTAACCATAAATTCAATGGAATATTCATTTCTTACTTTTCATTAGTATACATGAAAGACATGTCATCTTGCCAATCCACCATAAGTCATAAATCATCTATGGAAATGTATCATTTATTAACCAATCAAAGCTAGGTTTTATTAGGATAGCTCTTTATCATTCATTCAATTAGGTGAGAAGACCTTTCAACCTCAGAATCCTTATTATGTGAGAAAACCTTTCACAATCATGCAATTATGTATCTATGAGAAATCCTTTCAACAACACAACAACAATCATCATCGTTGATACGTTACTCTTAAAGCATCCCTAGAACATTTACATAGATTTCATCATAAATTCATGTGATTCTATTATTTCAAGTTTATTTTCATAAAAGTCTTTGGTGAAAATCAGAACCCACATCATATGAACAAAATATGGAAACCATGGGGATTTCATGGGTTCATGGGGTTATAATCATAAAATAATAGTATTTCATCAATTCATGCATAATAAAACATACTTCAATAATCAAGAGATGCCATGGAAATGTAAGAAAACCCTAACTCAATTATGGATATCTATCTTTGAAAATAGGGGAATTTCGAACTCCATGAATAGAAGGAATTCATGGATGAAAACAATCATACCTCACAACCAAATTCTTATATTCAATTTTGAAAATGAAGGTTGGTGTAATGCCTCAGAATCTAATAGGCTAGACTAGGGCTAATTGAGAGGGAAATAGCGAAGGAAGAGGGCTTGGACAGCCCAACCTTCACAATGCACTGCCCAAAACAACCTCCTCCTCATGAATGCCTTTACGGCTTGTGGTTGTCACCACGGATTGTGGTGCCACTCATGGAGATGAGGCAGTAGCTAGGCTACACTGCCCCAATGGAAGACCCTCCACACGAGCCACTTGATGGATCGTGAAGGCCATCATGATCGTGGGACGTATTGTGGTCTTTACTTTGCCATGGCGGGGTATGGTGAGGCAACCCTAGCTACTGATCCATGGACAAGGAAGAGGACCACGGCTTGGGGTGATGACCATGACTCGTGGAGCCTCGCGTGGTCTTGTGGCAGACCACTACTAGTTGGGGGCTAAATTATCTTTTTCTGTTCTAATTAGAACACAGCCATGTCATTTTGCCTAAGTCTAGGACCCCTATATAATTCATTTTAACACCAAAACTAACCAATTCAAGTTATTTTTTTCAAAACCCAAAAAAAATCACTAAAAGTCCTTCCTCTCAAATAATTCTCTCTCTAAAAATTTGAAGAATAAGAAAAAGAAGGAGATTCAAACTAGGATTAAAGAGCAAGCTTACATACATCAATTTATTTGGTATTTGATAGTAAGGTATGGTAATTATTTTATCCATGGATTCCTTTCATCCATGGAGTTCCCCAAAAATCTCTAATTTCAAAAAGGTAGAAATTCCCAATTGTTAGGGTTTTCTTCAATTGCCATGAGTACTCTTCAAAGTTTGTTGAAATGTTTGAATTATGTTATATTAAGTATGAATTGATGAATTCCTATGATTTATATGATGTTTCCCCATAAACCCATGTAAATCCGATGTTTCTCAATTATTATTATATGATGTGGGTCTTTGTTTATAAAAGAGGAGTTCTAAGAATTAATGCATGAAGTGATAGAATCACATGAATTCATGATGAAATCCCTATCTAATCCTTGAATTCTATAAGTGGTGATTGAAAGTAGTCATTGAACCTTGAAAGGGTAAAGTCTGAGATTGTGCATGTCTTTATGAAATTTATGTAAATGCTTTAAGGATGCTTTGAGAGTGAAGTATGAATGATTATGATGTTGTTGATGTGTTGTTGAAAGGACATTCTCATAAAAACATATTAACCTGATGTGAAAAGTTTTCTCACATAGTAAGGATTCTTAGGTTGAAAGGCTTTCTCACCTAATTTATTCAAAGGCTAAGAGCTATTATGAATAGATCATGGATGGTGAAAGGTTTACTCATTCATGGTCTAAAGTGCTATTCTATGATAAGATAAGTCAAGACATAATAACTACTCTGTGGGATTTATGCTTAGCACCGAGTTGATATTGATGTGAGATGGAAGCTCTCCTGTTAGAAGAGGCTGGGTTTCTAGAAGCAATCTCTTGCGGTGGAAGCTCTCCCATTAATCTAGGCCCGGTTTCTAGTAACAATTTCCTTATCCCTTAAAGTATTTGCTCCATAGTTTGATTGGCTAGTGGATCCACTTAAGCTAGAAGTTCATGGTTCTACCGTACACAATTAGAACAACTCTTTTCGGTGTGGGAGACACCAGGTGATCATGTTATAACAGACATGGTCTCATTGTCAGTTAAGGCTTATTCCCACATTAACATGAATAATGAACTAAGGTTACTTCGAGAAGCATCACATATGAGTTTAAGGTTATAAAGATGATGTTGGCTTACATTGACCATGGTTTATGACTTATGACTTATGATTTCTAACCCTCTTATATTATTTTGTAACTTGGTTAATTGCATGTCATGAAATGAAATGTCCCCTTTAGAATGTTTTAAATATTTTTATGGATGGCTATCATACTTAGTGCATTTTTCTAATAACGCATACTCTTGCCTACATTTTCCCAAATGTAGGGTCCAACAGTCATGGTCATTAGTTTCATGGCGAAGTGTTGATCTAGAGATCTTTTCGAGCTTTGTTGAGTCCTCATGCTTCGAGGATGGAATTTTATTGTTTATAGTTTCTATCATGTCTTTCCCTTTTTGGTCATGATTTATGGGCTAGGCCCTATTTCATTTGATCGTAATAGATGGCTATGATGAGACAAGTGTCTAGACTTCCACTTTTCAATAAAATTGATTTTTTTGGACTTGAAATGTTATTTTACTCTAATTGTTCTATTTCTTATGTAATGAGAGCTAAGTGGCTTGTATGGAGTCCTTTCACGTTTCAATACACAATGTTACATCTAGGAGGTACCCCTGGGTCATGATAATCTTGGTAGTCAGAGCACAAGGTTTAGAATGGTTTTAGAATGTCTCATAAGCCACGTCTAGTATAGTCTAATTCATAAGTGTGAAGCGCACCATAATTTATAAATGAGAGGCTACAAGATGTTTCAGAAACTTCATTTCTTCATTACTCTATGTCGTTCTATAGAGTTTAACTCTATAAGGTCTCTCTCCTAATCCTTACCCTATGTTCTTCAGGATATGACTACTTAAAAGGTTTATGCTAGAAGGAATGAGGGAGACAATGTAGACTGATGAGCTCTTCCTCCAGCTCCGATAGACCCTTTGGCTGAAAATGTAACAAATGTGAAGTTTACGTCGGCGTTTCAAGTGTTGGCTTAAACCATGACGACTCAAACCAATAGAGAGGTGGTAGTCCCCGTGAACCCAAATGTGGGTACGGTGGCAACAAGAGTAAGGGACTTTACTAGAATAAACCCTCCGAAATTTTGTGGCTCCAAGGTAGAGGAAGATCCTCTAGAGTTTATCGATGAGGTCTATAAAGTTCTTGCTATAATGGGAGTGACTTCGATAGAGAAGGCGAAATTGGCCGCTTATCAACTCAAAGGTATTGCAAGTGTGGTACAACCAATGGAAAGAAGTAAGGTTGATGGGAGTGGGTCCCATAGAGTGGGAAATATTTAAATCTGGTTTTTCTTGATAGGTTCTTTCTTCTTGTAATGAGGGAAGCAATGGTGCTTGAGTTCATTATCCTTCGTCAAGGAAGTATGACTGTGACAAAGTATGCTATAAAGTTCACTCAGTTGTCTAAGTATGCTCCAATAATGGTTGCGGATTCAAGGTCTAGGATGAGTAAGTTTGTTTCGGATGAATCCTTAATGGTGGGTAAAGTAGGTTGTACCGCCATGCTCATTAGTGACATTGACATCTCCCGTCTTATGGTCCATGCTCAACAAATTGAGGAGGAAAAGCTTAAGGAAAATTCTAGGGAGGTAAAAAGAGCTAAGACATGTGAGGGAAATTTATCTCATGCTAGGTCCAATGTAGATGGCCGTCCTAAATTTTGATAAAGGTTTGCTGGTAAAGGTTCCTCCAATGCTGCTCCTAGGTTAAAAAAAGATAGGGTGTCTAAGCCTAAGCCTCAAGGAGGTAGTGGTAGTAGATCTTCATTTCCTAGGTCTACTTGTACTAAATATGGAAAGAAGCACGAGGGTAAGTGCCTAGCCGGAACGAATGGTTGTTTAAGTAGTGGTAAGAGTGGTTACAAGATAAGGCATTCCACAATGCTTACGGCTAAAGGAAGAGAGGGCAAGCAATCTCCTCCTAGTTGTTAGGGTTTCAATGCTCTTAAGCAAATCCACTTCGATGTATTTCTGACTCGTGGTGAAAAAGAAGGGTTCTCCCGATGCAGTTATCGGTATATTGAAAGTTTTTCAACTTGATGTTAATGTTTTACTTGATCCTGAGATTTCTTTGTCTTTTGTGATGCCATATGTGGCTATGAGGTATAATGTTCTTCTGGATGTGTTGTTAGAACCTTATTTTGTCTCTACTCCTATTGGTTATTCTCTGGTGGCTAGGAGGGTCTATAGAATATGTCCCATAATCTTATCCCATCGAGTTAATCTTGTTGATTTGGTAGAGCTTGATATGTTAGACATTGATATTTTTCTTGGTATCGATTGGTTGCACAATTGTTATGATTTTATATATTGTAGAACTCGTGTAGTCAAATTTCAGTTCCCAAACGAGCCTATTCTAGAGTGTAAAAGGGGAAATACAATTCCTAAAGGTTAGTTTGTGTCCTGTCTTATATCTTGAAAGATGATTTATAAGGGTTGGATTTACAATCTTGTTATGGTGAGCGTTATGGATTCTGAAACCCCTACTCTTTAGTCAGTCCCTGTTGTTAATGAGTGTCCAGATGTGTTCCCCGATGATTTACTTGGTATTCCTCCCGAGTGGGAAATGGACTTCGGTATTGACCTTCTCCCAGATTCGTAACCTATTTATATTCCTTCTTATAGAATGTTTTCGGTAGAATTTAAGGAGTTGAAAGAACAATTGAAAGATTTATTAGATAAGGGTTTCATCTGACGGAGTATCTCTCAATTGGGTGCTCTAGTTTTGTTTATTAGAAAAAAGAATGGTTCCCTTCGTATGTGTATTGACTATCGTCAGTTGAATAAGGTGACCATCAAAAATAAGTATCCTCTTACAAGGATAGATGATTTGTTTGACCAACATCAATGGGCAAGTTACTTCTCTATGATTGACCTTAGGTCGGGTTATCACCAATTGAGGGTGAGAGGGGATGATATTCCAAAGATGGCTTTTCAAAATTGGTATGGTCATTATGAGATTTAGTAATGTCATTTGTGTTTGAAAAATGTTGCGGTGGTATTTATGGATTTGATGAATAGGGTGTTTAGACAATACCCTGATATGTTCGTAATTGTGTTCATTGATGATAGTTTGATCTATTCGAGAAGCGAGATTAAGCATATTGATCATTAGAGTATGTGTTGCAAATCTTTAAGGACCAACAACTCTTTGCACAGTTTAGAAAATGTGAATTTTGGTTAAGGTACATAGCTTTTCTTGGTCATATTGTTTCGAGTAAGGGTATTGAGGTAGATCCTAAGAAGACAGATCTGGTCAAGAGTTGGCCTAGACCTCTAACCCCTACATATATTAGAAGCTTTTTGGGATTGGCAAGTTACGATAGGTGGTTTGTTAAAGGGTTTTCCTCCATTGCTTCTCCGTTGACGGTTATATGGTCCGAAACTTTTGAGAAGAGTTTTCAAGACTTGAAAGATAGACTTACTTTGGCCTTGTTATTGACCTTACCGGAAGGTACGAATGGTTTTGTGGTGTATTGTGATGCCTCTAGAGTTGGGTTGTGATGTGTGATTATGCAAAATGGCAAAGTTAATTCCTATGCTTTAAGGTAACTTAAGATCCATGAGAAGAATTATCCTACCCATGACCTTGAGTTAGTGGCAGTTGTGTTTGCCTTAAAGATATGGAGGCATTATTTTTTTGGGGTTCATGTTGAAGGTTTCACCGATAATGAGAGTTTGCAATATGTATTTAGCTAAAAGGAGGCTTGAGTTATTGAAAGATTACGAAATGAGTGTTCATTATCACCCCGATAAAGCTAATGTGGTAGCAGATGCTCTTAGTCCATTGTCTATGGGTAGTGTGGCTCATATAGATAGAGAAAAGAAAGAATTGGTTCGAGATGTTCATAGATTGGCCTGATTAGGTGTCTAATTTATTGATTCCACCAAGGGTGGTGTTATGTTTCATAATGATTCCGAATACTTCTTTTGTAGCGGATGTGAAAGTCAAGCAAGGTGTTGATCCAATTTTAGTAGAATTGAAAGAAGTGGTTCTTAAGAAATTCGTTGAGGCTTTATCCTAATGGGGAGATGGTGTGCTTATATATCATGGTCGTTTATTTGTTCTAAATGTTGTTGACTTGAGGGAACAAATCTTAGTGGAAGCCCATAGTTCTCGACATTCCATTCACCCGAGAGCTACAACGATGTACCGTGATTTACGTGAGATCTATTGGTGGAATGGGATGAAGAAGGATATTGCAGAATTTTTGCCTAAGTATCCGAATTGTGAACAAGTAAAGGTTGAGCATCAGAAAGTGGGAGGTTTGTCCGAAGATATAAGCATTCCTACTTGGAAGTGGGAGGACTTGAATATAGACCTTATAGTTCATTTGCCTCGAACATGGCGACAACATGATTCGATTTGGGTGATAGTCGATCAGATGACAAAATATGCTCATTTCCTTACCGTCAAGGTTTCTTATTCGGCGGAGGACTATGCCAAGATATTCTTGAGAGAAATGGTAAAATTGAATGGATTACCTTTGTCCATTATTTCCAATGGTACTCAATTCACTTCTCCAATTTGAAAATCATTCCAACAGTGTCTTGTCACTAAAGTTAAGCTTAGCATGACTTTTCATCGCTAAACCGATGGGAAGGCGGACCGTACTATAAAAACTTTTGAAGACATATTGAGGGCTTGTGGAATTGATGTTAAGGGTAATTGGGATGACCATTTGCCATTGATATAATTTGCCTATTATAATAGCTAGGTCCTCCTCCTGAGTTTCTTAACAAATTAAAGAGCGAGGGACTGAGGACTACTATTGAGGAGAAGAGATTGTCCATAGATGGTGTGGTGGACAGGTATCCTGAGATATGGAGCACCATAAAGTCCCAAAAATTCATGATTTTCACTAAACCTTGGCGATCTTACATTCCTAATTGGGCTCGGAAGTTCTACTCGGCCTATAGAGATTTGGAGCCACAAGGTCAGAGGAAGGACATTGCCTTCACACTAGTTGGTTCGGTGATTGTTGATGAGTCGGAGATTCAGACTCATTTAGGGCCTTATTTACAAATTTAGTGTCCTCAAAGTTTTATTTTGTGCTAATAACTGATGTAACACCCTTGATTTCCAGGTATATGAATTGATGAACGAAGCACGGTCACTAATTTGCAAAACGGAACAAAACAAGCTGAAAGAATGAAGAAAAGCAAGCCTGCTGATCGCCAGTGTGCCAAGCCCTAAAGGAAAGAACCGAGTTGGTTAGAGAAAGAAGCACTCGGCGGATCGTCGAATGGGTCCACGATGCAAAGTTAGAACGCCCAAAGTTACAGACCTTAAGGTTGTTGAATGCCAAGGCAGAAGGGCGACGGAAATGACCAAAGGGTGGCTCGTCTAGTTGTTCGGCGAGCCCAACTTACTTTGCCGAGTGACTCTTCGCAGCATATTTTTGCCGACTATAAATACATTTTTCAACATTTAGTTTAGTATCTGATATCATAATATCGTAGTCTATTATTAAGTTTTTAAATTGTGAAACAAGTTTTCTCTAGTTTTCTTTAGCTTTGAAAAATTGAAGTTTTTCACTTTTGAGAAATTAGAACTGGGACTTTGAGATATTTCAAGTTGGAACATTGTAAAGACGAAATCAATCATACCAAGTTGATGAAAACTGAATTTGGTAACGATTTTTATCTTTTTAAAATATCTAGCTAAAACTCCGATTCTTGGGGTGTGATTATGGGCTGATTTAGTTTATGGGTGTTTCTTATTGTTAGTTTAAATTCTATTTTGAAGTCAGTTCAATCATTTATTTTGGTTTCATTTAAGAATTGTTGTTTCAAATACAATTCTACCTTTGTGTTCTTGGCTTTCGAGAGAGAGGGGTTTAAGAACTAAGGTGTTTGATTAATAGTCCACACATTCAGCTCTAGAGAGTGAATGGACTAAAGTGTGGGTTGTTCTTATTTTGCATGGTTGTTGATGTTCGAGAGAAATCAACTTGATACGGGGTAAATTGTTCGAGAGAAAGTTTACCTCCTCTATAGTCTAGATTACTCAGTAATATCTAGCTATTTTCAAATAGTTTCAATTACCCATTTGTCTATCTTAGCCTATAATCGAATCACATCCCAAGAGCCCGTCTCATTATTGTTAATTCGTATTATTTATTGTTGTTTGTAGTTCATAACTAAATCCAAAACCCCCATTTGACATTCTTGTCACCCCCTGATTTTAATAATTGCTTTATTCGATAAATTTTATTCTGATGACTTATTTGATCATGTTCATACCTCTCTATTGAATCATAAAAACGTACCGCTCCATGTGGGATTCGACCCCAACTCATTTAGTTTGGTTTTATACAGATTAACCACCGTTTACGCTTAGAATTGGATGAAGAGTCTTTGAAATGTCATTAATCAAAATGGCACCGCTCTCGGGGAGTGGTGTTGTTTGACATTCTTTTGGTGAAGTTGAATTTTGATCTTTTTAGTAATAGTTAAATCTACTTATATTTAGTTTTGGTTTGTCTGTTGCTGTTTAAAACAGAGGAAATTAGTGTCAACAGAAGCAATGGTAGCAAAGTGGGCCACCAAGACGACATCGACAACCTCAATGATGTCAATGAGTCAAATGTTAATGACCCTCATCTAGTGGGTGGAATGGGTGCCATTTGCTAGCCTCCGACTGAAGGGAACAATGTGTTCCACATTACAAGCACTATGTTGAAGCTCTTGCAATTGATAGGGTTGTTTGGTGGGTTGGCTCATGAGGATCCCCATGAGCATATAAGGAACTTTATTGATGTTTGCGTGCTGTTCTCCTTCAAGAACATATCCCAAGAGTCGCTCCGATTGAGGTTGTTCCCATTTTCTTTAATAAGAAAAACATGTAAGTGGTTGGCTGAATTGCCAAGAGAATCCATCACTTCGTGAGAAGAGCTTGTCACCGCATTTCAAGTGTGATTTTTCCCTCCTTCGAAGATGATGACACTTAGGGACAGCATCCAAAGATTCAAGCATTTGGAGGGTGAGCCATTTCAACAGACTTGGCTATGATTTAAGAAGTTTGTGCTGGAATGCCCAACTCATGGTTTGCCCGACAACGGTTTGCTGCAATACTTTTACCGAATCCTTGATTCGGTTAACAATGGGGTAGGTGACCAACTTTCTCCTGGAGGTTTGATGCAACAACTTTACATTATAGCAGCCCAACTATTGGATGGCATGCCAAAAATTAACCGGGCATGGTACACCCATGAAGATCAGGTCTCCCCTCACACTTTTAAATTGAAAAACGAGAAAGATCAAGAGACAGACCAAAACATGGCAAAGATGATGTAACACCCCGTATCCGAAATAGACCAAAAATGTAGTTTTTAAGAAGTTGCAACTGCAACCCACGATTTCCATCCACAGCACTTAGGTTACACCACGGCCCTTACTGGTGGTCTGTGGCTCAACACTGCAACCCCTTCCCAACCCAGCTCAGAAAATCGGCTAAGTCTCGACCCACGGTTCATAGGTCAGACCACAGTCCGTGGATCGAGGCCCCCGTTACCTAGCCTCTGACGCAAATGACAGCTGACCAGCATGGACCGTCATTCGATCCACGGTCCGTAAGTTTGACCGTAGGTGAGGGTCAGCAGCCAATTAGAGGAAAATTGGTGATTGGGTCAACTTCAAATACTTATAACACTTAGAAAAAATTGATTTATGCGTGCCATTACCTATTATATGATAGCTAATTGAATCCTCTTTCCAACACCACCGAGTTTGCTAAAATCAGACCTCTGAGTAAAAAGTTATGCTCGTTTTAGTGAAGCCCTGTCTGGCAGACTTGACCTACGACTCCAATCTACGGACCGTAGATTGACCTACGGCCTGTAGGTCCCGTCCGTCGATCACTCCGACAGCAGTTATGTCAGGCGTCTTTTGGCCTTTTCCTATTTCGTTGGACCCCTAAGATACGTCGTTTAGATCCTAAATTATGAGGTTTTAGTAAGTTTAAGCCTAGAAACATAACTAGAACTTACCTAAGTCAAATCATTAATCAAAACTTAGAAAAATTAGAGCGTAAGAGTAGAAGACAAGTCAAGAACACTAGTTCAAGAACGCAGCAAGGTTTGATCAGTTTCAGCCCCGAAATCTAAAGATTTCTCCGTGGAATTCGTCACCAAGTATGTGGGATTTCACTAGTGGGTTCCTTTCACCCATTAGGTCCTTAGTTTTCAGTCAGTTTCTTGATTCCCTTATTATGATTAGACTAAGGGTTTCTTGAATCTTAGAATTATTGGGTTCTTAGCGGTTAGAATGATCCAAAGCAGATTAGTAAGTTAATATTCAGTTTAATGCATGAATTCCAGAACCCTAGCTATATATTTCTTTAATTCTTGAATTACAGATGCCAGGTGAGATATTTCAGTTATTCAGTTATACATGCCTAAGTTATTAATGCATCAATATCAGTTTAATTATTGCATTCTTAGTTTGCATGTTCAATTTGAGCTATCCAGTGACTTACAAAAATTTAGTCATAATGTTTTATTTACTTAATCAATTGGGAGTAGCATAATACTAAGTTGGACTAGGGTTTAGCGTACCCAATTAGTAGCACAACTACAAGCCACGTAGGTTGTAAGTCCCCTCGGTGGGCATCATTTTAGTGATCACGCCAACATGCCTATATACCTTTGGCCATGTATATTGGGTCCTCTCGATGGGGCGTATACATCGGACTCCACATTTAGCTCATGTGGTTTTATTATTGGGTATTAGTAGCTCCCACGTTTCAGTTAGATTCTATTGCATTGACCATTTTTCAGTATATCCAGCATTCAGTTTCAGTATGTTATAAATTGGTCCTTGCATACAGTTGTCTCAACATTCAGTATCTATATCATGTTCAGATTATATCATTGCTTATTTACTTTGTTCAGTTATATGTTATTTTTAGTTGTATTCTATCCTACATACTCAGTACCTTTCAAATACCGATGCATACTCTGCGCTACATCTTCTCGTGATATAGGTTCAGGCTCTCACCATCAAGATCACGCTTAGATCGGTTCCCGATCTCCAGTTCGGTAGAATCAGTGGCGAGTCCTCATTCTTCGAGGACAATAGTCTTGAGTTTCTTTTCAGTATTTTCAGTCCTTTAGTTTCAGTTTTTCTAGACTTAATTGGGGCCTGTCCCAACATTTCTAGTCTGTTAGAGGCTATTTTCAAACATAGTTAAATTCAGCTTAGTATTGAGTTAATATCTTCTTTGTATTAAACTCATCGATTTTCATATATATTAGTTATTGTATATATGGATATTCCCCATCTTTTCATTTTGTTTATGATTATATCTTCCGCACAATTTCTATTATTTCAGTTTATATTTAGTATGGTCATGATCATGCCAGCAAGGTTAGCTTGGGATCACTTGTGGTCCTAGGTCCCATGTTCGAGTCTCGTGGGTAGCTTAGGGCGTGACAAACATGGTATCAGACCAGTAGGTTTAAGTGTCCTAGGATGTTTGAAAAACCACAGTAGGTAGAGTTATTTTCATGGATGTGTAGTGCGCACCACATCTAATGAGAGTGAGACTACAAAGTGTCTTAGGAAAAATCTTCATTTTCTAGTCACTCTTATCGTGTGTAAGGTATGATCTAATTCCGTTCTAACTCGACGTTCTACGTTTCAGTGATCATGCCTACTCGTAGAGTTAACACCAGGAATGCGAATGCCAGGAACGCAAACGCAGCTCCTCCAGTCCCTGATCAAGAAGTATTGAATGTAGAGTTCAGGAACACCATTCAGATGTTGGCTCAGAGTGTGGCCATCTAGAACAATCAATGGGCATCAGTTTCGATAAATGCCAACGTTGGGTCAGATGCAGCCAAGGTGCGAGACTTTATTAGGATGAATCCGCCAGAGTTCTTAGGATCGCAAGTTGGAGAAGATCCCCAAAACATCATTGATGAGGTCAAGAAGATCTTTGAAGTGATGCAGGTAACTGGGAATGATCGAGTTGAGTTAGCATCTTAACAACTTAAGGATTTGGGTCATATTTGGTATACTCAGTGGAAGGAGAACAGGGTACAGATGCAACTACAATTACTTGGGATTGTTTCAGCGAAACCTTTCTAGACAGGTTTTTCCCCATAGAGTTGAGTGAAGCAAGGGCCCAGGAATTTATCAACTTAAGGCAGGGTAGCATGACAGGCCGAGAGTATGGACTCAAGTTTAACCAACTCTCCAGGTATGCTCCTCACATGGTTGTTAATTCTAGGGCTCAGATGAATAAGCTTTTGTACAGAGTGTCAGACTTAGTGAAAAACAGAGTGCAGGAATGCTATGTTGTTGGGAGACATGAACATGTCTAGGCTCGTGACTCATGCTCAGCAGGTTGAGGGTGATAAGCTTAGGGAACAGGCTAAGGAGATTAATAAAGCAAGAACAGGTAAGTACGAGTATTTCCAATAGAAATCGGGTGGTGGAAATCTCTCACAGTTTCAGCTGAAGTCTTCGACTCCAGCCCCTTCATTAGCTAGTGTTCCATCCCCCAGGTTTCGTAATGATCAGAAAGGTAGGGCGTCAGGCTCTAAGTCTCAACGTAGTGTTTCAGGCACCAAAAATTACCCAACATGCTCGAAATGTAATACAAACCATACGGACGAGTGTCTTGCAGGTAAGAAAGGATGCTTTGGGTGTGGTCAGTTTTGTCATAGATTGAAGGATTGTCCTTCTAGACAGGGTCAACGAGGAATAATGGTAGAGCTAAGTCTACAACTTCAGCAACACCAACAGGCCGTCCAACTCAGCAGGGTAACTCTTCTTGTACAGGTGGCGGACATTGCCAAAACAGGCTTTATGCTCTTCAGGCTTATCAAGATCAGGAAGATTTTCCTGATGTAGTCACTAGTACGTTACGAGTCTTTGATCTTGATGTTTATGCTTTGTTAGATCCAGGGGCTACTCTTTCTTTTGTAACTCTTTATATAGCAGTCTAATTCAATGTTAGTCCAGAAACTCTCCTAGAACCTTTCTCAGTCTCTACTCCAGTCGGTGACCTAGTTATAGCTAGATGGCTATACATAAATTGCCCTGTCAGAATCTCTCAGAAAGTCACTTCAGCAGATCTTGTAGAGTTAGAAATGGTAGGCTACGATGTCATTCTAGGAATAGATTGGTTACATTCCTGTTATGCCTCAGTCGATTGTACAACTAGGATTGTTCGTTTTCAGTTTCCAGATGAACAAATCCTAGAATGGAAGGGTAGTAGCTTAGCGCCTATGGGTCGATTCATTTCATACCTTATGGCCAGAAAGATGGTCTGTAGAGGTTATATCTATCATCTAGTTCGGGTTAAGGATTCTAGTTCCGAATCTGCAACTCTTGAGTCAGTTCCTGTGGTTAATGAGTTTGCAGAAGTGCTTCCAGAAGATCTTCCCGGAGTCCCTCCCGATAGGGAAATCGATTTTGGAATTGATCTCATTCCAGATACCCAGCCTATGTCTATTCCTCCTTACAGAATGGCTTCAGCTGAGCTTAAGGAATTGAAAAAGTAGTTGAAAGACCTTCTAGATAAGGTCTTCATCAGACCTAGTATTTCGCCATGGGGTGCACCAGTGTTGTTCGTTAAAAAGAAAGATGGTTCTCTCAGAATGTACATTGACTATAGGAAGTTGAACAAGGTCACAATCAAGAATAAATATCCCATCCCCAGGATTGATGACTTGTTTGACCAACTACAGGGTGCAAGTCATTTCTCAAAGATAGACCTCAGATCAGGTTATCATCAGCTTAAAGTCAGAGATAGTGACATTCCGAAGACAGCCTTCAGAACTCGGTATGGTCATTATAAATTTGTAGTCATGTTATTTGGACTAACCAATGGTCATACAACTTTCATGGATTTGATGAACAGAGTGTTCAAGCAGTACTTAGAGTTGTTTGTTATCGTCTTTATTGATGATATCCTCATTTACTCTAGGAATGAGGAAGAACATGTGAGTCATTTAAGAGTTGTTCTGCAAACTCTCAAAGATCGCTAGTTATTTGCAAAATTTAACAAGTGCGAGTTTTGGTTACAATCAGTTGCTTTCCTTGGGCATATTGTCTTTAGTGAAGGAATTCGAGTAGATTCCTAGAAGATAGAAGTAGTGAAACAATGGCCCAGACCTACCTCTGCTACAAATATCACAATTTTCTTAGGTCTAGCGGGCTATTACAGACGGTTTGTGGAAGTATTTTCCTCCATAGCCTCACTATTGACTAGGTTGACTCAGAAGATGGTCAATTTTTTATGGTAAGATGATTGTGAGAAAAGCTTCAAAGAATTAAAACTAGGTTGACTACAGCTCCTGCCTTGACTCTACTAGAGAGTTCAGATGGTTATGTCATCTATTATGATGCATCCAGGGTTGGCCTAGGTTGTGTGTTGATTCAGCGAGGTAAGGTTATAGCTTATGCTTCTAGATAGCTTAAGGTGCATGAGAAGAATTATCTGACTCATGACCTCGGGCTTGCAGCAGTGGTGTTTGCACTCAAGATTTGGAGACACTAGATGTATAGTGTTCATGTAGATGTGTTCACAGACCATAAGAGCCTCCAGTATGTATTCACCCAAAAAGAGTTGAATCTTCGCTAGAGATAGTGGCTTGAGTTCCTCAAAGATTATGATATGAGCGTGCATTACCATCCAAGTAAGGCAAATGTAGTAGCAGATGCTCTTAGCAAATTATCCATAGGTAGTGTAGCACATGTTGAGGAAGAAAGAAAGTAGCTAGCAAGGGATGTTCATAGACTTTCTCGCCTAGGAGTTCTCCTTATGAGTATATCAGATGGTGGTGTAACTGTTCAGAAGGGGGTAGAATCTTCTTTGGTAGTGGAAGTTAAGGAAAAGCAAGACAGTGATCCGATATTACTTGAACTCAAGGGTGCAGTCCATTAACAAAGAGTTGAGGTATTCTCCCAAGGGGGAGATAGTGTGCTTCGCTATCAGGGTTGATTATGTGTTCCTATTATGGGCGAGTTGAGACAACATATTCTTGCAGAATCCCATAATTCTAGATATTCTACTCATCCAGGTTCCATTAAGATGTACCACGATCTGCGGGAAGTCTATTGGTGTAATGGTATGAAAAGAGATATAGCAGATTTTGTGTCCAAGTGCCCCAATTGCCTGCAAGTCAAGGTAGAACATCAGAAACCAGGAGGCATGACTCAAGCGATTGACATTCCTACTTGGAAGTGGGAAGTGATCAACAAGGACTTCATCACACGTTTACCTCGTACCCGCAGACAGCATGACTCCATTTGGGTGATTGTTGATAAGGTTACTAATTCTTCTCATTTTTTGGCAGTCAAGACTACGGATTCGGCAGAGGACTACACTAACCTTTATATTAATGAGATTTTGAGGTTGCATGGGGTTCCTTTGTCTATCATCTCATATAGAGGTCCTCAGTTTACCTCTCATTTCTGGAAGTCATTTCAGAAAGGTCTTGGTACTCAGGTTAATCATAGCACAACATTTCATCCGCAGACAGATGGTCAGGCAGAACATACCATTCAGACCTTAGAGTACATGTTGAGAGCTTGTGTGATCGACTTCAAGGGTAGTTCGGATGATCACCTTCCTATCATTGCATTCTCCTATAATAATAATTACCATTCCAGCATTCAGATGGCCCCTTATAAGGCATTGTATGGGCGTAGATGTACATTTCCTGTGGGCTAGTTTGAAGTAGGTGAAGCAACCTTGATAGGGCCAGATTCAGTCCATTATGTTATGGAGAAAGTACAACTCATCAGAGATAGACTTAAGACAGCCCAGAGTCAATAGAAGTCTTACGCATATGTAAGGAGAAGGGAACTAGAGTTCCAAGTTGATGCTTAGGTTTTCTTGAAGGTGTCACCTATGAAGGGGGTGATGAGGTTTGGCAAGAAAGGGATGCTCAATCCCAGATATGTAGGCCCTTACCGGATCTCTAAAAGGATCGGTCGAGTGGATTATGAGTTAGAGTTGCCAGCAGATTTGGCAGCAGTGCATCCAGTCTTTTACATTTCACTTTTGAAGAAATGTGTGGGTGATCCAGCATCCGTAATGCCATTAGAGACTGTGGCTGTAAAAGATAGCCTTTCTTATAAGGATGTAACATTTGAGATTCTTGATCGTCAAGTTAGAAGGTTGAGAAACAAAGATGTCGCTTCCGTCAAGGTTTCGTGGAGGAGTCAGTCCGTAGAGGGAGCTACTTGGGAAGCAGAAGCGGCCATGAAATCCAAGTATCCTCACCTCTTTCCTTCCGATTCCACTCAAGCTTGGGGTAATAGTTCCTCTTCAATCTTTCAGTCATTCATGCGTAAATTAAGTCTTAGAATCATGTTCTTTGATTTTGTACTTGCATTTTCAGCATATTTCCATGTTCTTGGAACTCAGTTCAGTCAGAAATTAAGTTCTCAGTGTTTAGTGGTAGGGATTGCATCACTCTCCCTCCATTTCAGCTAGTTTAGTCATCATTCGAGGATGAATGGTCCCAAGGGGGAGATAATTTAACACCCAATATCTAAAATAGACCAAACATGCAGATTTTGAGAAGTTGCAGGTGCAACCCACAGTTGCCATCCATGGCCCGTGATTGTGGTCCGTGGTTCATCACTACAACCCCTTCCCAACCCAGCTCATAAAATCAACCAAGTCTCCACCGACGGACAGACCCACAGTCCATAGGTTAGAACACGGTCTGTGGTTTGCGTTCGTGGATCGAGGCCCACTTTACCCAACCTCTGACACAAACGATGGCTGTCCAGCACAGACCGTCGTTCGATCCACGGTCCAAAGGTCTGATCGTAGGTGAGGGTCAGCAGCCAGTTAGAGGAAAATTGTTGATTGGGTCACCTTCAAATAGTCATAACTCTTAGCAAAAAATAAATTATGTGTCCGATGACGTATGATATGATAGATATTTGAATCCTCTATCCAACGTCACCGAGTTTGCTAAAATCACACCTCCGAGTAAAAAGTTATACTCGTTTTAGTGAAGCCATGTAGGGCAGACTTAACCTACGACTCCAATATACGGACAGTGGATTGACCTACGGCAAGTAGGTCCCGTCCGTCGATCACTTCGAAAGTAGTTAAGTCAGGGGACTTTTGGTCTTTTCCTATTTCGTTTGACCCCTAAGCTACATCGTTTAGACCCTAAATTATGAGGTTTTAATAAGTTTAAGCCTAGAAACATAACTAGAACTTACCTAAGTAAAATCATTAATCAAAACTTAAAAAAATTAAAGCGTAAGAGGAGAAGAGAAGTCAAGAACCCTAGTTCACGAACGCATCAAGGTTCCATCAGTTCCATCCCCAAAATCTAACAATTTCTTCGTGGAATTAGTCACAAGGTATGTGGGATTTCACTAATGGGTTCCTTTCACTTATTAGGTCCCTAGTTTTCAGTCAGTTTCTTGATTCCCTTATTATGACTAGACCTAAGGTTTCTTGAAGATTAGAAATATTGGGTACTTAGCTTTTAGAATGATCCAAATCAGATTAGTACATTAATATTCAGTTTAATGCATGAATTCCAGAACCCTAGCTATGTATTACTTTAGTTCTTCAATTACACATGCTAAGTCAGATATTTTAGTTATTCAGTTATACATGCCTCAGTTATTAATGCATCAATATCAGTTTAATTGTTGCATTCTCAGTTTGCATGTTCGGTTTGAGCTATCCAGTAGATTACAGAAATTCAGTCATAATGTATTAATTACTTAATCCATTGGGAGTTGAAAAATAATGAGTTGGACTAGGGTTCAGTGTACCCAATTAGTACCAGAACTATGAGCCACGTAGGTTGTAAGTCCCCTCTGTGGGTGTCATTTTAGTGATCACGCTAGTATGCCTCTATACCTTTGGCCAGATATATTGGGTCCTCTCGATGGGGCGTATACATCGGACTCCACATTTAGCTCATGTGGTTTTATTACCGGTTATTAGTAGCTCCCACAGTTCAGTCAGATTCTATTGCATTGACCATTTATCAATATATCCAACATTCAGTTTCAACATGTTATAAATTGGTCACTGCATTCATTTGTCTCAGCATTCAATATCTATATCATGTTCAGATTCTATCCTAGCTTATTTGCTTTGTTCAGTTATATGTTATTTCAGTTGTATTCTATCCTGCATGCTCAGTACCTTTCAAGTACTGACGCATACTCTGCGCTGCATCTTCTCGTGATGTAGGTTCAGGTTATCAGCATCCAAATCACGCTTAGATCGGTTCCATATCTCTAGTTTAACAGAATATGTGGTGAGTCCTCATTCTCCGAGGACAATAGTCATGAATTTCTTTTTAGTATTTTTAGTCCTTTAGTTTCAGTTTTGCTAGACTTTGTTGGGGGTTATCCCATCATTTCTAGTAAGTTATTGGCTATTTTCAGACATAGTTAGATTCATCTTAGTATTGAGTTAATATCTTCTTTGTATTAAATTCATCAGTTTTCATATAGCTCAGTTATAGTATATGGGTATTCCCCATATTTTCATTTTGTTTATGATTATAGCTTCCGCACAGTTTCTATTATTTAGTTTATATTTATTATGCTCATGATCATGCCAGCACGGTTAGCTTGTGATAACTTGTGGTCCAAGGTCCCGTGTCCGCGTCTCGGGGATAGCTCGGGGGATGACAGCTGATGACCCAACTTGTCATTTTAGCCAAGAATGACATGGGAGTTGGTACTAGAACTCTAAATGTTGTGGGTGTTGGGTGTGTAAACCCCGTTGAGGCAAACTTTTAAGCATTGTAAAATCAGGAAGTGAATTTCCTAGCTAACCAAGGAGGAGCTTATCATGCTAACTACCCAAGGAAGGGTGGTAACCAAGGTTGGAACAGGGACGAGGGCTGGAGAGATCGTGATAGAGAGTGGAGGGATCGTAACTCCACTTGGAAGGAAAAAGGTTGGGAGAATGATAGGTATGTTCCTCCCCACGAGCGTCAAAACATGAAAGATTCTGAGGGTGGCCAATCAGAGGATATGTTCTCTCGTATTCTCAACAAGGTTGAACGGTCCGATAAAATTTTGAAGGAGATGAAGGAAGATGTATCTACCCTTAACGAGACAGTGACTTCTCATTCCGTCTCTATCAAGAAGTTAGATACCCAAATGGGTCAAATTTCTTCTAATTTAAACCCAAGACAACAAGGGGGGTTGCCTACTTATACTATGGAAAACCCCAAGAATGAAGCTTGAGTGAGGACTTGCATCATGCCATGACAAGATCATTTCAAGAGCTTGCATCACTTAGTCAATCGAACAAATTGGGCAAATTCTATGTGTCATCACAAGGTTCACGGTAAGCTCATCACACAAGGCATTGGTACCAATATCAAACAAGATTCCACACTTTCGCTAGTGTGCAATATTCATCACAAGAGACGCATTCAATACCCGGCTAGTCACAATGAGACGCAAATAGTTTACATATTATCTATGCAACTTCATTTGGCCTCATCGTTGCTGCACATTCATTTTTGTTCGATTGAGAGCACTATTCAAGTTATCGTTAGTGATCATAACTGATACTCAAATTTGCACAAGAACAACCACTATTAAACACAGAAGAGGTGGCAAAAATTTTCATAAGGGTCCAAAAACCATTAGCAATTAAAACAAGGAGCCACAAGCTCAAGAATCCACAACATAGTACCAAAACACAATTTACAGTACAAAACCCAATATATAAACAAAAGTAATAATCACAAGTGGTAGGTATGGAAATACCTCACCCCACCACAAATAAAAAGCAATTTGTCATCAAATGCAATAAAAACACTAAAAATCAATAAAAGTAATAGAGAGGGAAGTAAAGAAAATTCTGATCTACGCAATCGCTCCGAAGAATTGCAGCAAAACATTGTTGGGCAAACCTTGAGTTGGGCATTGCAGCACCAACTTTTTGAATATTAGCCAAGTCTCATAAATTCACTCACCCTCCAAACGCTTGAAGCCTTGGATGTTATCCCGATGTGTCATCATATGGATGAGAAAGCCTAGCGATGACTTGATCCAACCTTAGAATTGAAAGGAATGGTGTTAAAAAATCTATATAGGCTTACTCCCAAAGGGGAGATGATGTGCTTGGATAGCAAGGTCATTGAATGTTCTTGATGTTTATGATTAGAGTTTACTTGAATTTCTCACCTTAGAAGGGTGTAATGAGTTCGGGAAGCTTAGTCCCCGTCTTTTAGGCTCATATGAGATTTTGAGGATGTTAGTTGAAGGTGTTACTTGGGAGGCTGAGGCCAATAATATGTCCCGATGTCCTTATATTTTCCTTCTATTCTTCCTTTTGCTTTAGATGATAAGTTCCCCTTAATTGTATTATGTTTTGGAGTCATGTGTGTTTTTTGATGTTTCCATTATTTCCTTATGTGGTGTATGCTCCTGAAAACTTTTGTTGTGAAAGAACATGAGTTTATATGATTGTTTTCCTTATGTTGTAGTGCATTGAGCAAGAGTGCTTATAGACCTCATGAGATGTATTAATAAACATGTTGTAACTTGGAGTTGAGAGAATTCCTCCTTGAAATATGCTTTGAGTATAGATTTCATATAGGTAACATGAAAGTGTGTTGAGCATGTTTTTGCTCGGAGATGGTAGTTCCTCCATGAACATAATTAGATATGAGATTTCACGAAAAATGGGTTATTAGTTGTAGTTCCTACCTTCCTTGTGATGTATTGAGTTTATATAGCTTGGAGTTGATGTTTTCCTCCTTTGTTGTGTGCAATTAGATGTCTTGCATGCATGATGGGCTGCTAGTCTATAGTCGTTTACATTAAGGGATGTCTAAATCATCATTCAAGGACGAATGTTTCCAAAGGGGAGATATTGTAACACCCCATAGTTTAGTAGGCCAAATAGGGCTAAGTGTGAGGGCAACAAGAGCCAAGTCAAGGGGCAAGAGCCAAGGCCAAGAGGTAAGGCCCAAGCCAAGGGCCAACGATGCCGGAACGTTTCCTAGCAGTGCCCCACTTCATTACTAGCACCACAGCTCATAGTTTGGCTCGTGCTGGCTAAGGCAGTAGCTACCTTGTGCTGCAAAGGAATGGGTCACTTTCACGAGGCACTTCACGGCTAGTGGTGAAGACCACGACTTGTGGTAAGGCTCGTGAAGATTCCATAGAGTTTTGGAGGCCAAGACACCCTAGCCTAACCAATTCTCAAGGACCACGGCTCGTGGAGCCTTCCTTGGTGCTTGGCACTAGGCTGCCTAATGAGGGTCGTTTTGGTAAATTCCTATTTCGGTGGTTATTAAATGAGGTCGTTTTGTATGGTCTTAGTACACCTATATAAAATATTTTAACCCTTTAAGCACCTCTAGTAAGTCATTAATTCCAAAACCCCCAAAAGAATCCCTATGTTCATCCTCTAAAAAAATTCTCTCTCTAGGAAAATCAAAGAAGAAGAAGAAGAAACTGGTCAAGCTAGGTCAAATTCCTCCAATATTCCAAACTTTATGAAAGATTTATAATCAAGGTATGATGGCTTATTCATCCATGGATTCTTCCATCCATGGAGCCCCCTAGATTTCCCCCAATTTGATTAAGAATTCCCCAATTCAAGTTCTAGTTTCTTGAATATTGTGGGTTGTAATGTATGTTGATCCAATTGAGTGAATATTGATTTTTTATGATAGAATTAGTAGTGAATCATGTTGTGATGATGAAATCACATGTTTTCTATGCCTAACCCTAGTCTAATTGATGAAATTGAAGTAATGTGCTTTTATGCTTTAAAAAGGGGAAATTGAGGATATAGAGATAATCTTATAAGATTGATGATACGTATTGTAGATTTCTTGAGATCAGGTCATATATATTTGAATTGGATGAGGATAAGTCTGCATGTTGAATTATGATGAGTAAGTGTTGTTTTTAAGCCTATATGAAGATATATGATTGAAATTGTCTAAGAATGATGCATATAGGTAGAATGCCTTGAGACTTAGGTCTATGAGATTCTTATGAAATGTATTGCTTGAGAGTAAAGATTGTAGTTATGAATGTTGATTTCTGGGCTTTGAGAGTTAGGCTAATATGTTGAATTTTGAATGTCAAGGCTTTGACAGTGAAGCTTAAGTGATAATGGTAGACTATTAAAATATTTATGGAGGCGAATACCTTTGATAATACAAGTAAGGCAAGAGGTGAATACCCATTAGTCTTTACTATAGACATATAGAGGTGAGTTCCCATGTCTTGTGAGTAAGTAAGAGTTATGTGAAATATGAAAATGTCTAGTGTGGATTGTAGCTTGAAAGACCTTTCATGACATATATGACTTCAGGTGATTCCTCTTGCTTATGAAAGATGAGTTAAATATGAGATCAAAGAGATGATCTATATGTATGATGTCTAAAAAGGGGTTCTTAGCATGGGTGGGATTATGGGGTTTTATTGATGAATTTTAAAAGTATGCTTTGAGGTTACTTATGAAGTATTCTTTTATGTCAAGATGATTTAAGGATATTATCCAGTCTTGTCACACCAATATGAACAAGAATATGAATTATGAAATATGGTTACTCAAGAAGCTTTACTCAGTATGAGTAGGATTTATAAGGTTTTATTCATCCATTGAACAAGTATGCTTTGACGGTATTTATGATATGTTCCTCTTATGTTATGATGATCTATGTAATGAACATACTTATGACTTATGTTGATCTAGATATATTTAGCATGTCTATGACTATGTTCTTAACTGTTATGCTTATGATTTACATTATGGTCTCTTATGCCTATAGCCTTTGATTTATGTCTTATGATGTATCTCTTATGATTATGGTATATGTCTTATGTTGACTAATGCCTTTAATATTCTTATGTTGATGATTATGATAGCCATCATATTTAGTAATTTATTGTTCTAACACATTGTCTTGTCTACATTTTTATCAAATGTAGGGTCTGGCGATACTGAGTTCCATTTTTGTGGCTAGGTCCTTAGTAGAAGCAAGGAGTTGAAGACTTAGTGAGTCCTCATAGCATCGGGGATTTGGTCACATTTCCTTTTTGCCCTTTCATTTAATGTTTAGACTATTGTATGAGCTATGTCCCAAAAGTGGTTCAAGTTTTATTAGATTGTTTGAGACAAGTGTAATAGACTTCCGCTTTCCTTTTATAAAAGACTTTGATTGTATGGAAAAATGTTTTAAATTTCCGCACTTTTATATTATCTTATGTGAGGATATGCTAAGGGGCTTGTATGAGACCCTTTCGGGGTTGAGCATGCCTTATTACATCTAGGGTGTACCCCGGGGTCGCGACACCTTGAGTTCAACAATGAACTCTTTTGGGACCACTAGAATCCCCAAATTTACCACTCTAGTTTGTCTCTTTGTACTTTGTATAAAGCCTTTACATTGACTTGGTTTTGTTGAACATTTCCAAAGTTAAAATTTAACTATTTTAGGTGGATAGTTGAAAAAATTAAGACCAAATTCTTCATCAATCAAGCCACAATTTATAATCTTGTCTAGACACATGGTAGTGACATGCAGAGCTTTGATATCCAAAACATACATCAGGGCTTATCTATGCAGTTGTGAGCTCATCAACAAGGGCCACACAGAGATTTGAGCTGGGGTCTTCTACAAATGCTTCACAATTAAATAGTTCTTTACTGGGATTTTCTGCAAATATTATTCCGCCTCCTCTTAACTGATTGTCATTTTTTATTAGTCCTTTGTGTTCCATCACAGGGCTAATTCTTATGGCGTATAACATCTACAAGATCTGTTCATTTCTTGAGTGGAAGTAGTTTCAATCAATAAGCTCTGTTGCATAGGAATTTCCCTTTTCACCAAAGCAACAGCTTTCTCGGGTGTCATAATCACAAATTCATTTTTCTCTTTTACGTACAATGAGGCCACAACTTTCTCAAGGCTATAAGGACAAGCTTGGACTATTTCCTAGGTCTCACACCAATCGTCTTCTATCTCTATCATGTTGATAGTGATGCCTCCATGGTTTGGCTATGGATTAGTATTGATGTTGGGTGCAACAGTTTAGAGAGTGACTATGGTCAATTTAGTCCAGGATCTTGTGTTTCAAACTAAGACAGCCCTCAGTATCGTGCCCAATGTTTTAGGAATGATACACACATCTTCGATTAGCTCTGTAGAATGTGGAGCTCGTGTCGACAGGCGTAGGCTCAACTTGATGAATTATTCATGTTGTAGCCAATCGCTTAAAGGACTTTGTCTGACTACCAATAAGAGGAATAAATTTTCTAGTAGGTTTCTTCTCAAAATGCAGACAAGGGGGATGATAACTGCTTTGTTTAGGGGGAGGTACTTGGCGATAGTTCGGAGTATTTTGGCGGGAGGTGCTTGAAACGTTATGTATGAATGGGTTGGATAATTTGGTTGTTGAGCTTGGTAGTCATTTGGGTTATTTTGGTATTAGGGAGGTGGGGTTTAATAAATAGGGGGGAGGAACTTGAATGTTCAAACAAATAAAATATGAAGCTTGATAAGTCAAGGGAAATTTTGATACTATGGGGGTGTAATTTGATAATTAAGTGGGGGAATTTGATAGCTTGAAGGGGGACTTTGGTACTTGGGAGGCGGAGTCTGGTAATCATATTGAGCGTAATAGATCAGATATGAATTTTGTGGAGTTTGGGGATGGCCTCCATAAGGTGAAAATCTCCTAGCATGTTTCCTTCCCTCAAGGTATAGGAAAGAAAAGATACATCTTGGCTTTTCTGCTTCAATAATCCAGAAGATCCGGCTAAGGCAGGGACACAGGAAATCATCTCAATCATTAGCCCAACCATTATAGTCTCGCCTACCTTGACTATCTCTATAAATTTTGTTCCAATGAGTAAGAGAATCCTATCGTAATATTAAAGCTCTTAAATAAGTACAACTTCTTCAATAATTTCTTTTTCCGACATAGGAGGCTGGACACTAGCGGCTTCTTTCCTCCATCTATACACATATTTGCGGTAGCTTTCAATTGATTTCTGTTTGATCTTCTCCAAATATTATCGATCGGGAAGGATCTCTACATTCTAGGTGAACCATTCAACGAAATCGTTATCCAATGCATTCCAACTAGACCATTGCTTCATTTAATGGGAGGTAAGTTTTTCCAACACTTCTCCATTTAAACATCGGCTAACGAGTCGCATTAACAACACTTTATTCCTTCAAACTCCTACGAGTAGTAACAGTAAGCTCATAGATGAGCTAAATGATTCACAATTCCTCCAAAAGTGTCAAACTTTGGCACCTTGAACCCTTCTGGAAGGTCCATATTTTGATAGATCATTAAATCGTCAAAATTCAATCCATCGACTTCTGGAGTATAATGAAACTCATTCATAGCTTGCCAGATCTCTACCTTTATGTTCTGCATGGCCACTTCTTTCTTAGCCCTTCACGTATTTTTGTACTCTTCATAATGATCGAATTCAGAGCAATTATAATAAGGTTCATTGTGGATTGGGATTTGAAAAGTAGCTTTTGGGAGAAAGGGTTGAGCGGTGGAAAGGTTTGGTTGTTTTCAAAGGCTTAGTATATCTGGGGGGGGGGGGGAGTGGTTGAGGGTTGTTATTTTGATTATGAGGATGGGTAAAAGGTTGAGAATGGTTTATATTTTGGTTTTGAGTCACACGGCAGGTTTGAGGGTTGGCATTTTTAAGAGGAGGCGGTGTTGGGTATGAAGTAGTGGGGTAATGGTCTTTAGGGGCAGTTAAGTCAATGGTAGAGTGATTTTGAGCAGGGATGGAGGGTGGGTTCAGCACATGTACTGCATTTGAATTCGAAGGAGGAAAGTAGAGAGGGGCTCTTCAATCACCTGTAGTATTGACAACAAAAATTGGATTGGGAAATCTTGTTTTCTCTGCATCTCAACCCTTATCCCGGCAATTTTTTGCATTAATTGCACACTTAACCTGTTTGGTTTAGCAGTAGAGGGCTGAAATACAATATCATCAGTCAGACTAATCTCTTCAGTGTTGTCAACCATTATACCTTTTCCTTTAAGTAGACTTTGGGCAAGGAAGGAATATTAAAAAGCTTTGGATCTCGTAAAGTAAGGGTGTTCAGACAGGTTATCAACATAGATCCATAATAAATACATGCCAAAGAAAAACAACTCAATGGCAAATCTGTTATTCTTAGTTAATGACTCATGGTACAAAATATCACATCTAGTGCATATGAACGAATAAGAGTTGCTTTGTTTGAGGATGAATTAACCCACAAGTATCGGGGACCTATTTAAAAATAATTAGGAATTTGCTTATTTGATTTCAGGACTAGTGAATCAGGAAAGTTGACTTTCTTTGATCTAAGGTCTTCTTGTCACATCTTTCAGCATTTTTGGAGATGAACTAACGATTTCCTTGTAGAAAATGAAAGGGGAAAAGAAACCTTTGAAAAGATAGGGGTCAGGCCTTGAAAGGCTGCTTGCGTATTTCCAAAGGAGATATCAGGCCATACGTAGATCGACTCTTACAATGACGATTTTAATTTTCATTCATTCATTACTTGATTACTAAAACACTGAAATCATAAAAATCCCTAAAAACATCAAGTACGTCTTTCTCAAGGTTTCTTCTTCCAAATAGTTAAATTTTCCTAGTAAGACCGTTCACAGATAACAAAGTAGGGACTTGATTCAGATTCTTCCTTGATTGACCAACAATTTCACATCGTGAAGAAATGTGAGACATTTCTCAATGTCATGATCCTGAATGTTATGATAAGGACAAGTTTCAACATTTCCACGTCCAAAGGCAAATGAAGTACTTCCTTTGTAACAGTCCGTTGTCTATTAGGCCAACTAGGGCTAAGTGTGAGGGCAACAAGAGCCAAGGCAAAGGGGCAAGAGTCAAGGCAAAGGGTCAAGGCCCAAGACAAGGGACAAGGCTACCCAAAACATGCCAAGCACTTCCCCACAACAGTCCATCCACCACAATGGCCAGTGGTGTGGACCACGGATCATGGTGGCTAAAGCAACAGCTGCCAAAAAAGACTCATTTTCACGAGCCACTTCATGACCTGTGTAGAAGCTAATGGCTCGTGGCAAGGCCCGTGAACATGCCTTCAAATCATGGAGGCAAAAGAAAGCTGGCCTAGCCATTGGTCGATGGACCACGAGCAGGACTATGGCCAGAGGTGATGACCATGGCTCGTGGTGCCTCTCCTGGTGCCTGTCACTAGGCTGCCCAATTAAGGGCATTTTGGGAAATTCCTCTTGAAGTGGATATTAGGTGAGCTCATTTTGTATAGTCCCAGTACACCTATATAAGCTATTTTAACCCTTTAAACACCCCAATTAAGTCATTTGTTCCAAAACCCCCAAAAGAATCCCAAATTTCATCCTCTCAAATATTCTAAATCTAGAAACTGAAGAAGAAGAAGAAGAGGGTCAAGCTTGGTCAAGTCAAGTCTCCATTATTTCAAGCTTGGTAGGCTTTGTAATCAAGGTATGATGGCTTATTATTCATGGACTCCTTCCATCCATGAAGTTCCCATGTTTTCACCAATTTAGAAGGAAAATTCCCCAAGTCAAAATAGTGTTTCTTCTAATGTTATGGGTTATGATCCAATAGAGTGGATTATGGTTGTTTATTCTTGTTTAAGACGGAATTGCATATTTTGGTATGATTTTATATGTATTTATCCCTAGCCTGTGTCTAGAAAGGTGAAATTGATGTAATTGGGTTTTATGCCATGAAAGGGGAAATTGAGGATTTAGATGTAATCTTCTAGAATTGATGAAGTATATTGTAGACTTCTTGATAGTTAAGCATATTGACATGAAGTAAATGTGATTAATTCATGTATGAAGAATCATGATTAGTAGTGCTTGAGATTTGGGGTAATATGATGAAGTAGGAATAGATTGCTTAAGATGAAAGCATATAGATGTGAATTGATTGAGATCAAGTATATGTAATGAGGTATGACTTGTAGGCTTTGATAATAGGGTTGTCTTGAGAAAACCCAATCATCCACTTGGAACTCCAAGTCCCTTCTCGTTACATCTGCATAGGATTTCTAGCGACTTTTTTACTGTCTTAAGTCTATCTCAAATAAAATGAACTTTATCGATAGCATCATAAACTGAATCTAGCCTTATAAAGGCTTCTTCACCTACTTCAAACCATGCAATTCGAGATCTACATCTACGCCCTTACATTTCCTCATAAGGGGCCATTTGAATGCTAGAATGGTAACTATTATTGTAGGTGAACTCTATAAGAGAAAGGTGCTCATCCCAACTACCCTTGAAATGGATCACGCAATATCTCAATATATCCTCTAATATCCAAATGGTACACTCTACCTGACTAAACGTATGTGGATGAAATGTTGTGCTAAGATTAACCTGAGTACCAAAACCTTTCTGAAAAGACATTCAGAAATTAGAGGTAAACTTAGGACCTCTATTTGAGATGATAGACAAAGGAACCCCGTGAAACCTAATTATCTCATCAATGTAAAGCTTGGAGTAGTCCTACGCCTAATCTATAGTCTTAACATCTAAAAAGTGTGTAAACTTAATAACTCTGTCAACCATCACCCAAATGGAGTCATGAAGTCTGCGAGCACGAGGTAAACCTGTAATGAAGTCCATGTTGATTACTTCCCACTTCCAAGAAGAAGTATTGATATCTTGAGTCATTCCCCCTAGTTTCTGATGTTCTACATTCACTTGCTTGCAATTAGGGCACTTAACCACAAAATCCACTATATCTTTTTTCATACCTTTCCAACAAAAGACTTCCTGCAGATCACGGTACATCTTAGGGGCACCTGGTTGAATAGAATACCTGGAGTTATGGGCTTCTGTAGGAATCTGCTATCTCAACTCACCCACCTTAGAAACAAATAATCGACCTTGGTAGCAAAAGACACCATCTCCCCCTTGGGAGTAAACGTCAACACTCTGCTGATGAACTACACCCTTAGTTGAAGAAATATCGGATCACTCTCTTGCTTTTCCTTAACCTTTGCAACCAATGAAGATTCTGACCCATTCTAAACTGTTACACCACCATCTGATATGCTCATAAGGCGAACTCCCAACAGAGCAATCCTGTTAACATCCTTTGCTAGTTCTTTCCTTTTTCTTCCTCAACATGTGCTACACGACCCATAGATAGTCTACTAAGAAAATTTTCTACTACATTGGCCTTAACAGGATGGTAAAGCACACTCATATCATAATCCTTGAGGAACTCAAGCCATCTCCTCTAGTGAAGATTCAACTCTTTTTGGGTAAACACATACTGAAGGCTCTTATGGTTTGTGAACACCATACAAGTAATGTCTCCAAATCTTAAGTTCAAATACCACTACTGCAAGCTCGAGGTCATTAGTTGGATAATTCTTCTCATGCACCTTAAGTTTTCTACAAGCATAAGTTATAACATTTCCTCGCTGATTTAACACAAAACCTAGGCCGACTTTGGAGGAATCACAATAGATCACATATCCGTCTGAACCCTCCAGTAGAGTCAAAACAAGAGTTGTAGTCAACCTAGTTTTCAGTTCTGCGAAGCTTTGCTCACAATCATCTGACCACTGAAACTTAACCTTTTTTAGAGTGAAATTAGTCAATGGAGAGGCTATGGATGAAAATCCTTCCATGAACCTTCTGTAATAACCAACCAAACCCAAGAAACTTCTGGTATCTGAAGGAGAGGTAGGCTTGGGCCATTGCTTCACTGGTTTTATTTTCTGAGAATCCACTTGTTCCTTCGATAGATACAATATTCCCAAGGAAAGCAACAAATTGCAACCAAAATTCACATTTTCTAAACATACAGAATAACTAACGATCTTTAAGAGTTTGCAGGACAACCCTCAAATGAGTCGCATGTTCTTCCTTATACCTAGAGTAAATGAGGATATAATAAAAAAATTGATAACCAAAAAGTCCAAATACTCCTTGAACACTATGTTCATCAAATCCATGAAAGCTGCACGAGCATTGGTTAGTCCAAATGACATAACTACGAATTCATAATGACCATATCTGAAAGCTGTTTTTAGGATGTCAAAATTTCTGACTCTAAGCTGATGATAACCTAATCTGAGGTCTTTCTTTAAGAAATGACTATCACAATGGAGTTTGTCAAACAAGTCATCAATCTTGGGGATAGGGTACTTATTCTTGATTGTGACTTTGTTCAAGTGCCTATAGTCAATGCACATTCTGAGAGTACCATCTTTCTTTTTCACGAACAACACTGGTGCACCTCATGGGGAAATAGTAGGTCTGATGAAGCCCTTATCTAGAAGGTCTTTCAACTGTTCTTTCATTCCTTAAGCTCAGGTCGAGCCATTCTGTAAGGATGAATAGAAATAGGCTTGGTATCTGGAAGGAGATCAATTCAAAGGTTGATTCCTCTTTTATGAGGAACTCCGGGAAGATCTTCTAGGAACACCTCTGGGAACTCATTAGCTACTCGTATTGACTCAAGAGTTAGGGTTTTAGATATTTAATCCTTAACCCAAACTAGATGATAGAGATAACCCTTAGAGATCATCTTTCTGGCCTTAAGGTAAGAAATGAATCGACCCATAGGCGCTAAGATACTACCCTTCCATTCTATGATTGGTTCGTCTGGAAACTGAAAACAAATGGTTCTAGTTCTAAAATAAATTGAGGCATAATAGGAATGTAACCAATCCATGCCTAGAATGATATAGAAATATACCATTTCTAACTCTACAAGATCTGTTGAGGTGACTTTCTAAGAAACTGTGACAGGGCAATTTTTGTATACTCGTCTAACCATAATTGGGTCACCGACTGGAGTAGAGAGTGATAAGGGTTCTCAGAGAGTTTATGGACTAACATTGAAGTTGAATTCCATATAAGGAGTTACAAAGGAAAGCGTAGCCCCTGGATCAAACAAAGCATAAACGTCTAAGTTAAAAACTAGTAACGTACTAGTGACTACATCAAGAAAATCTTTTTGATCCCGGCAAGGCTGAAGAGCATACAACCTGTTTTAGCACTGACCTCTACCTGTACCATATGAGTTACCCTACTAAGTCGGGCGACATGCTGGTGTTGCTAAAGTTGTAGACTGAGCCCTACCTTTACTGTCTCCTTGACCCTGTTTAGAAGAAGGACAATCTCTCAATCTATGACTAGACTGAGCATAACCAAAGCATCTTTCCTTTCCTGCAAGACACTCTCCAAGATGATTCATACCATACATTAGACAAGTTGGGTAGGTTATGGTGCCTGAAATACTTCCTTGAGACTTAGAGCCTGTTGCCCTACCTTTCTAATCCTGTCAAAACCTAGAAAATGGGACACTAGTTGATGAAGTTTCTGGAGCTGAAGACTTCTGGAGAAACTGCGAGTGATTTCCACCATCCGATTTCTATTGAGAATATTCATAGTTGCCTATCCTAGCCTTCTCCCTATGCTTATATCCCTCAATATGTTGAGCATGAGTCATGAGCCTAGAGATGTTCAGATTTTCCAGCAACATAACAATACGACACTCTATTTTCAGAAAGTCAAATACCCCATATAAAAACTTGTTCATTTGAGCCCTGGAATCGGCAACCATGTGAGGAGAATACCTAGAGAGGTGGGTGAACTTGAGTCCGTACTCTTAAACTGTTGTCTTACCTTGACTCAAATTCATTAACCTGTGAGCTCTTGCCTACCTCAACTCTCTTGGGCAGAACTTGTCCAGAAAAGTCTCATAAAGCATTCTTGGTGATAGGAGTTGCATATGTACCTCTACTTCCTTTCAATTGTGTAAACTATATATGAGATACATCATTAAATTGCTACGATGCTAACTCAACCCTATCATTTCTAGTCACTTGCATCACTCTAAAGATCTTCTTGACCTCATCTATGATGTTTTGGGTAACCTCACCAATCTGTGACACTAAAAACTCAGGCAGATTCATCATAATGAAATCACGAACCGTTGCAGCCACTGATCCACCACTAGCATTTGCACGAATGGAAACCTTCTTGTTGTTCTGGTTGGTCACACTCTTAGCCAAAAAGCTGAATGGCACTCTGAAATTCTGCATTAGGAACTTCCTGATCTGGGACTGGAGGGGCTGCGTTAGCATTCCTTCCGTAAGCTCTACGAGGTGGCATGATCTGAAAGCGGTTAACGTTGAGTTAGAAATGATGAATTAGATCATAGCTTACATATGATAAGAATATCAAGAAGTGATGTTTTCCAAAAACACTTTGTAGCATCCCTCTCATTAGATGTGGTGCAGTTCACACCCATGAAAAAGACTCTATTTAGTGCGGCTTTTCAAATATCGTAGGACTCTTAAACCTAGTGCTCTGTTACCAAGTTTGTCACACCCCGAGGCTAACCCCTGGACATAAACACGGGACCTAGGATCACGACTGACCCCAAACCAAACCTGCTGGCATATCATAAGCATACTAAAAGTTAGCTGAATTAAGAAAGTATTGTACGGAAGCTTAAAACATCATGTAAACTTAAATGATGGGGAATATCCTTTATTATTTGAATAAATGAGATGTGAGTTTAATGACAACTAAAATATCAAACTTCAAAGAGAAAACTAAATCTAACTATGTCTGAAATAAAGCCTCTAAGTGACTACACATGCTGGGACATTCCCAGCTAAATCTAGCAAAAACTGAAACTAAAGACTGACATGTCGTCCTCAGAGAATGAGGACTCATCAATGAGACTGTTGAGCTATAGATCGGGAACCGATCTATGCGTGATCTGAAAGCTGAGGACATAAACCTACATCATGAGAAGATGTAGCGCAGAGTATGCATCAGTACTTGAGAGGTACTGAGCATACATGATAGCATAAAGCTGAACAATATACATAACTGAACAAAGCATATAACTAAGCAATGGTATAAGATAAACATGATACTATCTTGAAAATACTGAACATGAACTAACTGAATGCAATGATCAATTATATAACATGATGAAACTGAATACTAAAATGTAACTGATAACCTGGTCAATGAACTAGATTCTGACTGTGGGAGCTACTAATAACCGACATAAAACCACTTGAGCTAAATATGGAGTCTGAAGTATACATATCATCAAGAGGACCCAATATACCCTGTCTGAGGTATACATGCATGACTAGCGTGATCACTAAATTGATGCCCACAGAGGGTACTAATAACCTATGGGGGCACATAGTTCTAGGACTTGAGGTTGACTGACCCTACTTCAACTCGGTATAAAGCCTACTCCCAACTGAATATATGTAATTTACAACATAACCGAAGTAAACTAGATAGCTCAATAATTTGATATGCAAATCAAAAAATGCAACATGTATATATTTCATAGTGAAACTTTTGAAAATTAAGGCATGTATATCTGTTTATATGTCCTAGCTAATGTAATTCATGAACTAAAAGAATTACATAACTAGGGTTTTTAGTTTATGAATGAATCTGGTAAAAAAACATACAACTATATTTACTGATCACACCGGTCATGCCTTTACACGCCTAACAAGGTAATTAGGTCTTGTCGATGGGACATATACATCAGACTCCATGGATAGCTCTCGTGGTTTCATGTAGGTTAATAGTAGCTCACACAGTCAGACTCTAGTGCATTAACCAGGTTTTCAATTATAGTCCAGTATTCACTCTCAGCATGTTATGTACTTTGTCATTGCATTCATATAGCTCAATATTCAGTATATTTCTATATTTACATTCATTTCAGAGTATATTATTGTTCTTATTTCTTTGTGGAGTTATCTATATATTGTTATGTTTTATCCTATCCTGCATGCTCAGCACCTTTCAAGTATTGACGCATACCATGAGCTACATCTTCTCGTGATGTAGGTTAAGGTCCTCAGCATTCAGATCATGCATAAATCGATCCCTGATCTCCAGTTCAGCAGTATTAGTTGTGAGTCCTCATTCTTTGAGGACGATAGACATGTTTCCTTTTACTTTCAGTCTTTCAGTTTCAGTTTTGCTAGAGTTAGCTGGGGCATGTCCCATCATCTCTAGTCATTTTGAGGCTTATTTCACACATAATTAGATTCAATTTTAGATTTGAGTTTGATCTTTCAGATGTTATTGAACTCTTCTGCTTCTATATATACAGACTTAGAATGGGTATTCCCCATCATTTCAGTTTAGAATATGTTTTAAGCTTCCGCACAGTACTTCTATTTTTAGTAAATCTTTAAGTATGCTTATGATATGGTAGTTCACGGTTAGCTTGGGGTCACTCGTGATTGTAGGTCCTACGATACGTCAAGGGGATAGCCTCAAAGTGTGACAAACTTGGTATCAGAGCACTAGGTTCAAGAGTCCTATGATATCTGAAAAGGCACACTACGTAGCATCCCTTTCTTTAGTGTAAAGCGCTCCACACCTATGAGGGGGAGGCTACGAAGTGATTTAGGAAAAACATCACTTTCTTGTTATTCTTATCCTGCGTAGGTATGATATTTTTCTAAGTCGATGTTATGTGTTTTCAATTTTTTCCTCCTCGTCGAGCTTACCCAAGGAATACTAATGCCCGCAATGGTGATGTAGTTCCTCAAGTCCCAGATCTTGAGGTTTCAAATGCAGAATCTTGGAATGCCATTCAACTTTTGGCCCAGAGTGTATCTAACCAGAACAATTAGCCGGTTCTAGTTCCTGCAAATCCTAGTGGTGGATCAGTGGCAGCTACAGTCCGTATTTTGTTAAGATGAATCTGCTTGAGTTTTAAGGGTCACAAGTTGGTGAAGATCCACGTAATTTCATAAATGAGGTCAAGAAGATCTTTTGAGTGATGCAAGTAACTTGAAATGATAGGGTAGAATTGGCGTCCTACCGGCTGAAGGATGTAGCTCACATTTGGTTCACTCAATGGAAAGAAAACAGGGGTACAGATGTAGCTCCTGTGACATATGAATGTTTTACCAGAGGTTTTTTGTACAGGTTCTTTCCAAGTGATTTGAGGGAGGCTATGGCATGGGAATTCATGAATTTGAGACAAGGTTCTATGTCTGTCCAAGAGTATAGAATCAAGTTCACCCTGCTCTCCAGGTATGCTCCACATATGGTTACCGATCCCAGGGCGCACATGAGTAATTTTCTATTTGGGGTATCTGACTTGGTGAAAACAGAGTGCAGTAATACTATTTTGTTGGAAGATATGAACATCTCTAGGCTCATAACCCAGGCTCAGTAGGTCATGCTGGAAATCGCTCGCAGTTTCAACAAAGATCTTTGGCCCCAGCACCTTCATCAGCTAGTGTTCAATCCTCCAAGTTTCGATAGGATGACAGTGGAGTGTTTTAGGTACCAGAACCTACCCAACTTGTCCAAAGTGTGGTAAGAACCATCCAAGCCAGTGTCTTGTAGGAAATGATGGATGTTTTGAATGTGTCAGACTTATCATAAGTTGAGGGATTTCTCTTCTTCTTAACAGGGACAAGGAGGTAACAACATCAATAGTAGGGCTCAGTTTACAGCCTCAACAGCACCAGCAGGTCTCCCAACTCAGCAGGGTTCTTCAACTTGTCAGTGCCAGAAAAAGTTGTATGATCTCAAGTCTAACCAGGATCAGGAAGATTCTCCTAATGTGGGTACTGGTACATTGCGAGTCTTTCAATTAAATGTTTATGCTTTGTTAGATCCACGTGTTACTCTTTCCTTTGTAACTTCATATATATTAGTAAACTTTGGTGTCAGTCCATAAACTCTCTCAGAACCCTTCTCAGTCCCTACTCCAGTCGGTGACCCAGTTATAGTGAGACGGGTATACAAAAATTACACTGTCACATTCTCTCTGAAAGTTGCCTGAGCAGATCTTGTAGAGTTAGAAATAGTAGACTTCGATATCATTCTAGGCATGGATTGATTATATTCATGTTATGCCTTAGTCGATTGTAGAACTAGGATCATTCATTTTCAGTTTCAAGACGAGCCAATCCTAGAATGGAAGGGTAGTAGCTCAGTGCCTATGGGTCGATTACTCTCTTACCTTAAGTCCAGAAAGATGATCTCTAAGCGGTATCACTATCATCTAGTTTGGGTTAAGGATTAAAGCTCTGAAACATCAACTCTTGAGTCAGTTTCTGTAGTAAATGAGTTTCCAGAAGTGTTTACAGAAGATCTTCCCAAAGTTCTTCCCAAAAGGGAAATCAACTTCGGAATTGATCTTGTTCCAGATACCCAGCCTATTTCTATTCCTTCTTACAGAATGACTCCAGTCGAGCTTAAGGAATTGAAAGAATAGTTGAAAGAACCTCTACATAAGGGCTTCATCTTACCTACTGTTTACCCATGGGGTGTGATTAACATTTCAAGGACACTTAATCCAGTTCTAAGCATAAACAATCGTTAGTCAGTATAATAACCCAACTAACTGAGTTGGGGTCAAATACCACAAGGAGTGGTACGTGTTTAAGATTCAACAGTAAATTGTAAATATGTTCAAATCATCCAAAGGAATAGACATTTACGAATAGAAACATAATTCAAATTAGGGGGTGACACGAATGTCAAATAACATGCCTTTTTTATTTGAAATTATCAACTACAGCAGCAAACAACACAAAAATGGAAATAATGAGACGAGTTCTTGGGATGATATTCAATTATAGGCTAATGTTGCCAAATGGGTAATTGCAACTATTAGGAGATAGTTGTAAATTAGTAAATAAGCTAAACTATAGAGGAGGTAAATTTTTTCTCAAATAATTTACCCCGAATCAAGTCAATTTCTCTCGAACATCGACAAGCATGCAAAATAAGAACAGCTTACGCCTTAGTTTATTCACTCTCTCAAGTTGAATGTGTGTGAAAGGGTTTAGGATTCACTCTCTCAAGCTGAACCCATCACAATCCAATACCCTCATCTCGTTAATCAATAATCTTTTTTTTAAAACCTCTTTCTCGAGCAAGCCAAAAACAAGAATGTAGAACTACATTTGCAACTACAATTATTTCAATTAAACCACAATTAATGATTGAAATCACATCTAAACAACATTTAAAATAACAATTAGCAATACCCATAAGCTAAATCATCCCATAATCACATAATCACACTCCAAGAATTGGGGTTTTAGCTAGACATCATAAAAAGATAAAAATCGTTACCAAATTGTGTTTCCATCAACTCGGTAAGATTAATTTAATCTTTACAAAGGTCCAAATTGAAGAATCTCAAAGACCCACTTCCAATTTCTTAAAAATGGAAAATTTCAATTCTTCAAAGCTATGGAAAACTTGTCTCAATACTCTTTGTTCAAAACTAATGAGTCTAAGATAAAAGATTAGATAGATTCATAAAGATCAAAAGATTAATACTAAACTAAATGTTCAAAAACGTATTTATAGTAGCCATAAATATGTTGCGAAGGGCCATTCGGCGCAGTAAGTCGGGCTTGTCGATCAGTTCGGCGATCCACCCTTTGGTCAGTTCCATCGCCTTTTTGCTTTGGACTTTAGCATCCTCAAGTTCTATAACTTTGGGCGATCTAACACTGCATAGCGGAATAACTTGGCTACTCGCCGACTACTCCTTTCTCTCGCCAACTTGATTTTTTCCTTCAAGGCTTGGCACACTGGAACTTTAGGCGAGATGGTGGTCGTTCGACGACTTGCCAAAGGGACTTGGTGATCACTAGGCCTTCATTTCTTCATTCTTTTAGTTTGCTTCGTTCCTTTTTGCAAATTAGTGTCCATGTTTTTTTCCTCAATCCAAATACATGGAAATCAAGGATTCTACATCAGTTCTTGGCACAAAATAAGCATTTGGAGAAACTAAATCTATCCAAATAAAGCCTCAAAAGAGTCAAAACCTAGGACTCATCAACACCCCAAACTTAAACTGTCGATTGTCCTCAAGTAAAACTTAAGTGCAACAGTTCAAAAAATATTCCTCAAATAGTGCTACATAAGACTCAATCATGAATGCACACAAAAAGACTCATCTTACTTATGCAAGGATCAATTGTGCACTCAAAGATTCAAGTTGTGACTCACCATTATCAAAGATTTTCAAGTTCACAATACTTTCTCCAAATGCTAGTTCAAGCTCAACAAAAGTACTCAAATGCCCTCACACAAAGGATGATTCCTTATTAACACACAATGGTTCAATACTTTATAATTTCGGAATCACAAAGAACTCTCACACTCACAAAGATGGACACATGCATGACTTCACCCATAGGTTTGCCCTTATTTTCCAACCAACACTTGTTTCAGCTCACTCAAGATCAAAAAGGTCTTTTTACGGCTTGTAACGAGGCTGAGTATAAAGGTATGATCATTTAGGCTCGGTGGCTTCTATCCTCATGAAATGTGGTATGAACAACACTTTCTTTCCTTTTCTTCATCATTCTCATTAATGCTCAAAAGTCACCCCATTATTCACTTTCCACGGATTACCGGACACCCTGCTTCTTTTGCACTTTCACAACTTTATTTCAAACTTTTTCATTCCTTTTCTTTTTCATTTTTCTTCTATTTTTTGTATGGAAGGGTTCCATATTTTTCAAAACCATGGGTAGAGGGGAATTTCTTCACACTTCTTGATTAACCTTCTATTTTCACCGCACACCCAACATAGGCTTTTGGCCTAAGTTGGCTATTCAAACAAACCACATCTCATGAGGATTATGGGTAATGGATAAAGAAAGGTCACAATTGCATCAAGTTTATTCAAAGAAAAAGGTAAGGCTCAAACAGTGCTCAAACAAAGTTCACACACTCACAAGGTAGGCCACAAAAGAGGTATAATGTCAAATTGTTTCACTCTTTATAATTGTTGACTAAGATCATTTCAAGATCTCATATCACTTGGTCAACCGGACCAACGGTAAAAATTCTAGTTGTCCTTACATATGGTTCACGGTAAGCTCATCACACAAGGCATTGACACCAATGTCAAACAAGACTCCACACTTTCTCTAGTGTGCAATAATCATCAAAAAAGACTTATTCAATAATCGCCTAGTCACAACGAGATGCAAGAAGTTCACATATTGGCTATGCAACTTTATTTGGCCTAATCATAGCTGCACATTCATTTTTGTTTGATTATCAGCACTATTTAAGTCATCGGTATTGATCAACACCGATACTCAAATTTGCAAAAGAACAACAACATTCAAACACAATCAACAGGTGGCAAATTTTTTTGGAAGGGTCCAAAAATCATTTACATTCAAAACAGGGAGACAAAAGCTCAAATATCCCCAAACAAAGTGCCAAAACATAGTTTATAGCACAAACCCAACATATATAGAAAATGTCATCAACACAAGATGTAGGCATGGAAATACTTCACCCTACCACAAACAAAAAAACAATTTGTCCTCAAATGCAATCAAAATAACCAAAAAGTCAATAAGAAGGGACAAAGAGGGAGGTAAAGAAGATCCTATCTAAGTAGTGGCTCCATCTGTCGGGGCCTCAGTTCCCGGTCTCACTGCAGTCATATCACGGGCATCAATGCTCGAAGTCACATCAACAATATCAGATCCACTAGTGGTTGCCATGGACATCTCTATCAGTGATGTCTGGTTCACCAACTATATAATCGTCTCCTCTAGATCTGGCAGGTCTCCATATATGCTTTCCTCCATCACCTCTATCTACTCCTCGTCGATCTCTGCCTCTGACTCATCAGCTGCTATGTAATCTCTATGCACGTCTCCGATGGTGGCTGAAGGAATCTCATAAGTCACTAGGGCATCCACATCATCTTATGCCTCCAATAGTGAAGTGAAGTCCGTGGACTTTAAGTGGTCCACATCCTTCTTCAAATCTGCTACATCGCCTTTCAAAGCCGTCACCTCTGAAGACTCCCCCTGTTTACTCTTACAAGTCTCAACTCTCGTAGTGAGAGTGTCAATAGAGGCTCGTAAAGGAGTCAGTGCAGCTAGGATATCACTCACAATCTTCCATGGGACTACAACTTCTAATCTGGTAGCCCTCACATGAGCCGAATGGGCTAGGTATCCCATCTTCAGGATCATAGCCTGAGTAATCCTGGCAGGCTGGGCTGTAGTAGAGGTACCAGGAGCCTGGGAGGAAGAAGTGGGAGCAGATGTACCTGAAGGCCCGGAGGCCAGAGTAGGCAAGGATGCCTCTGCAGGTATAGAGTCAAAGTCCACCTTCCGAGATGTATCTATCGGGGCTGCTCTCCTCTTGTCTGCCTCCTCTTGAGTGTACTCGGCCTCTATATGCCTAATATCAGTGGAAGATGTAGGAATGATCTCAAAATCTCTAGTCCCATCACGAGGAACTCCAACATGCCGGCACAACTCTGTATTTAGCAACAGGAAGGGGAAGGACGTATGCCGCTGCTTGGCACTCATGGCCAATCCTGCTCTATGATAAGTCCCATGTCAATGCCTTTCATAGACATAATCGACCCAAGGAAGGCTGCCTTAGGACTACGAAGAATGGACTCATTTTGGGATGGAATAATGGAGCTACTGATGAATCCTAACCAATATCATCCATCTACACTCAAGTCCCTTTTTAGATTGAGACTCATGCCTGAATTTTCCTTTAGGTGGTGTCAGAGATGATGGTATCTAGCCAACCATTGATCTCATCCAAGGGTGTCGTAGTGGTAGCCAGGTTGGGGTAGTCAAACTCTATTCCTCTATCACGTACCGCATTGATGTGGTCATGGCTATAGTGCACTACTGTCCCTCATACCATGATGGAACCCACCGTTCTGAAAGTACTAGCCTTTTTCTTGCCTTTAGGAACCATGTCACCATATGCGGAGTAAACCTCCCGGACCCATGTAGGGATGTATGGACCCCGGGGCCTGGTAAACTTCTCAAAATAATGGTACTGGAGTGTGTTCCTAACCCTGGAGTATTTTGCCATCTAGGCCCTCTATAGAAAGTAGCTTCTCCTTAAGAATAGTCCGCAACCCATCAACTTTTAATCTAATGAGTAGCCTAGGAGAAGGTACCACTGTTGGCACTAGAGCCACAAGAGGTGTCGGAGCTGCCACTGTATATGCTGGAGAGGAGGTTGTTGGGAATGTAGCTGAGTCAGGACGAGATCTAGCACAGATCTCCGCTCGTCAAGACTGTAATGGCTGGTCATTTTCAGCCTCTGACAATATAGCTTAGGAGTTAAAGGTTGCTCCCTCACTGTCAGAGTTGTGCTCCGGAACCTCAGATGCTAGCCTCTTCCCTTTGCCCTTGCCTTCCTTAGGAGGCTCTGTCCTTCCCTTCTTTGGAGGATTATCTCCCTTTTTATTTATCACGATGCCCCATGCTCTCTTGCGCGGCGGCATGTCTATGTTGGTTCTAGCCATATTTGCAAAGACATAAAAAAGAGTTAGGAACATTTCAAGCCAAATTTGCAGAAGAACAATTACAGACAGACTCGCCAAATTGGTCGGTAAGTCACAGAATCACTTTGGCGAGCTAGATCGGGCTCGCCGAAAGGATTGGCTTCAAAATATTCTAGAAAAATGGCATGTCAGCGATGAGAAGGGCCTTTTGGCAAATCGCCGACAGCATTCGGCGAGCAAGGACTAGCCCGTCGAACAGTATAGTGCATTTTTAAGGGTTAGGGGCGCAGAAAGGGCGATAAAGAAGACAAGCGGCGAGTCTCCGAGTTCACTCGGTGATCTCAGGCTTCTTGCCAAAAGATACAGAACCCAAACTCAATTATAGCATGAAATTAAAGGCGATATGCGGGGATTCACTGAATCACCGAGTGGTTCCACGAGCTCAACCTAGCTCGCAAAATGGCCCAATGTGCCTACTTTCAACCTCGAATTCTAAATTCAACCCCGCAGACCTCGAAATCAAAATCAAAACATGCACTCCTTCGATTAAACTAAGACCCGTTACACCCATACCCTCAAAATACTCAGACTTCTCCCGATTTGGCCAAATTTTTCCATTTGACGACTTTTGCCCTTAAGTATGACGTCAACCGCTCCATCATTGGGCAAAGTATGTCATTTGGCACAAATGCAGGTTAATTAGACTTCACCAAACTAGACCCAACAAGATTTTGATCAATTTTAAGTACGACAATTTCGGTAAATCAACAATTAATCATTTCAAGCAAGATATTCGAATTAAAACATGCATAAGCATACACAATTACGATCAAAGAGGCCCTGCACAAATCACTAAGATAAGAAAAATGGCAAATGACTAAAAATCTCTAAATATAAGTTCGGGGTTCGGAAAACCAACCTTTTATGCCGAATATATAAGTTGTAAAGCTAGGTGGCAAAGAATCCAACTCCGAACACATGATCAATGACTAAAGAGCAATAATAAAGAAAAATTACGGGAAAATATAGTGCGGGTGTAAGTTTGGGAAGTTAAAAAGTGAGGGAATATGAAAGATTTTGAACTTTTGAACTTTTAGCCTTTAAAAACAGTCGAGTTCTCGCCCATTCGGCTACATTAGTCTTGCTCTCCGACCCACTCAGTGACACGCCGAGTAGGCACTTCACCAAGTTTTACAGGATCTCCAGTTAATGTGGGGGTCCAAATGGCGAACAAAGTCGCTGAAATGACCCAAAAAGTTCTTTAAAATGTGCTTCGGAAGTTACCGGAAACTTGTTTAGCTATATAAAAAAAAATCCGTTTCGTTTTTCGAAAATCCGACTTCATATTCTTGTTTAGGGGG
>JAJOOG010025633.1:0-10544 GCA_029582565.1 Solanum infundibuliforme | reverse complement strand
AGAAGTGATATTCATTTAGTAAAAGTAGTTGAAAACTGCATAAGAATGAGAAGGGCAAAATATTGCCTCATAATTTTACAACATTCACACGCATGCGGTATATATGTTATCGGTTGATTTGGTTTAGGCTCTCATTTTTACCTTACATTAAAAACCAAATCAAACTATGAATTACCTTTTCCTTTTTTTAAATTTAAAACCAAACTATACCGGATCAAACTACATTTTTTTGTTAGTTTAATTCATTCTTTGGTCCTATTTGGTTTTCCAGTTTATTTTGAGCACCTCCAGTTTTACTGTATTCATCCCTTTCAACTTAGGACTAGGAAGAAAGCAAACATTGTCCCCTTCAACTTATATACAACTTCAGATAATTACTATGTCACTGTTAATTAATTGTTTGATCATTGCAAATTAGTGAAATTGCTCTCATGTAATATGTATCATCAAAGATAACTTTCACCTCTCATTATCACCTGATTACTATTTAGCTAGATGTGATCTTTCTTTCTGGTCAGTTCTCATTTTGTAGCCTCTTATTGCTTTCAAGTTGGGACTAGAAGAAAGAAAATATTGTTCCCTTTCAGGCTTCAACTCATATACAACTTCAGATAATTCCTGTATCACTGTTAATCAATTGTTTGTTCATTGCTTATTAGTGAAATTGCTCTTACGTGATATGTATCATCAATGATAACTTCCTCCTCTCATTATCACCTGATAATTATTTAGCTGGATGTGATCCTTCTTTTTGGTCAAGTTTAATTTTTAGCCTCTTATTGCTTTGTTGTTTTGGTGCTAACAGGGTCCTGAGGTTAGAAGTGGTGACTTGCCCCAGCCAATCATGTTGAAACCTGGACAGGAATTCACTTTCACAATTCAGAGAGGGGTTGGCACAGCTGACTGTGTCAGTGTCAACTATGATGACTTTGTAAATGATGTTGAAGTAGGAGACATGCTTCTCGTTGATGGTACGTTAAGTGGTTTCTTTTCTGTCCTTTAACTAGTTTTGTCTGATAACATCTTATATCGATTTGTCATTGGAAGGCATTGAAACTGACTTCTTGAACTTCCTCTTTTTGACTCGGCATGAAATATCGTAGACCTGTCAGTAGGGAAAAAATTCCCCTGCAGGTTATGTTGTTGCCATTTCATTCTTATTCTCACCACTTGGATTGCGATATCTTATGCTTGTACATCTCCATGAATCAGAGGGGTGCAGGGCGTGAGGGACACAAATTGTGTTTCATAAGACCAAACATTAACTAAATAGTAAAATCAAAGCCTCTCTATAATCAAATATTGCCTTAAAGGTCCAGAGATTGAGTCAGCATATGGTGATATGAGGCCTAGCCGGTGACTGCCCTTGGAGAATTCTTTGCTGTGACATTATTATGTGAAGCAATGAACTTTATCTCATCAAGAGGCAGCCATCTCATTTTCCCAAAACCAGAAAAAAAAGAGACAGCCATCTCATTTTCACAAAACCAGAAAAAAGAGAGACAGCCATCTCATTTTCACAAAACCAGAAGAAAGAGAGGCATCCTTCTCACCTAGTTGTAGTCCAGTTTTTTTTGTTTTGCTGTTGCTCTTAAAAAGATTTGCACTATTTTAGCTGATTCCTTTTGTTGTCCAATGTAGGGGAATGCCTTTTCTTGTATTTTGTGCTCATGAGACATTTCCTAATTGATTTGAAACTATTAGACATTTATCATTCTGGATCTTTGGATGGCCTGTCTTTGCTGATATTTAATATTCAGTTGCTAGTGTCATGGCCCATCTCCCTCTTGCACATGCAATTGACATCTTGTATAAGTGTCTGTACTGACATGCTCAAAAACATTAAACCATTGAGAGACCTAAATACTACAAGTTACACACCACATTTTGAGCTTTATTGGTGGGTGATAGTACTTTGAGGGGAAGGTAAGATACCATATAACAGTCATGCCTAAAGTAATACTTTGTTGTTCCGCTTGTGTGTATTTTTCTTGGTAGATATACCTGAAACTTTTGCAGAGTTCAGCTAAATGTAATTTCTTTTTCCTGCTATAGGTGGCATGATGTCTTTACAGGTGAAATCCAAGACAGAAGAATCTGTGAAGTGTGAAGTTATTGATGGAGGGGAGCTTAAGTCGAGGAGACATCTAAATGTTCGAGGCAAAAGTGCCACACTTCCCTCTATTACTGGTCAGACTACTTCCTTTTTTTTTCTATAAATTCAGGTCTTATCTGCATGTGAAAGCATGAGACAGTCACTGTCAGAAGAATGCTTGCCTTGCTGATACAGTAATCCACATTGTGCAACAGAAAAGGACTGGGATGATATCAAGTTCGGAGTAGACAATAACATTGACTTTTATGCTGTTTCCTTCGTCAAAGATGCAGCAGTGGTCCATGAACTGAAGAATTATTTGAAGAGTAATTCCACTGGGTCCATTTCCTTTTAGTGAGCACTGAAAGTGCTAATGAGTGCTTATCCTGTTTTGTTTCAACACTTTTTGACTAGCCATTTTCTTTTTTATATGACAGGTTGTGGTGCAGATATTCATGTTATTGTGAAAATTGAGAGTGCAGACTCCATCCCGAATTTGCATTCAATAATTACTGCATCAGATGGGGTATTTCTCTAGGCCTTTATTTTGCTGGTTCAGCCTCTCTATCTCTACGAGATAGGGGTAAGGTCTGCGTACACTCTACCCTCCCCATTCCACACTTGTGGGACTACACTGGGTATGTTGTTGTATTGTTTAGTAAAGATACAGTGTCTGGCAGATCAAATATATTGCTGGTAGTATTTTCTTTCTTCTTGATTGCTGAATTGGCATACACTGTTTAAACAACATTTGGAAATCACAGATTGTACTTAAATAATTAAGAGCTTATTCTTCCTTTTCTCTCTATTAAAGATTAGAGGATTTTAAGAGTTAAAGCCCACAAGATCAATCAATCAACTACCCCCAATCCCAAACCAGTTGGGGTCGGCTATATCTTCTATATCTATTCTTCTCAAATCAGGCTCTATGCAAAGGGTACTTCAGTTTCATACTTATGCTTGATGTTTACCTGCAGCAACACTCATCCCACCTATGTTTTGCTCACAGCCACAAGAGACTATATCGAAATGTGTTTTACCATTTCCTAGACTTTAGTGGAGTTCCTACTCCTATGGAAACCTTTATCACTTTTTGTGGACTTACTACTTGCATGTTTGTCCTGGATCATAGCTTGAGTTTTCTATCTTTTTCCTTGACAGACATCTAATAACCCAAATTAATGGTTTTTAACTGTTCTACTCAGGCGATGGTTGCAAGAGGAGATCTTGGGGCAGAGCTGCCTATCGAGGAGGTTCCTTTGTTGCAGGTAAAGGTCGACAATACTGTAGTTGTAGATTTTACTGCAAGGATGCAAAACTGGATGCAATTTCTTACCATTTCCTAATAGATCTTGACCGTGTATTTTCTATTTCTCCTTTGATGGAAATATCTTGATATGCAGGAAGAAATCATCAATATTTGCCGAAGTATGGGAAAAGCTGTCATCGTTGCCACCAACATGCTGGAAAGCATGATTGTCCATCCCACCCCAACTCGAGCAGAAGTATCAGATATTGCGATTGCTGTTAGAGAAGGTGCTGATGCTGTTATGCTTTCTGGAGAAACAGCTCACGGAAAGTAAGTTACTACTCAAGGCACTTTTAGTATTATCTCTTTAAACTTAGGACCTTACATAGAATTTGGGTTTGTGTTGAAGTGTGTACTGTGTAGTAAGTTTTCCTGCAGTACCCACTCCCATGTCACTCCTGTTCGACACGAGTAATTCATGCAAATGAGAGATCCATGTAACATAGCTTAGGGTCACTTTTTGGGAGATCTTGGTTTTGGAACCAATTAACTGCGTCTAGGTTCTTCTTGAGTGATAAGTGTTTCTGCTGGTATCCTATTTTATGAATCTAATAGCTTTGGGGCACCAAAGTTCAGAAGTGAAGATTTTCTTACAATAAGTTGTCTTATAACCTATCCGCATCTCTCACAATTTGGATTCATTTGGTTACAGGTTTCCCTTGAAAGCTGTCAAAGTTATGCATACCGTGTCACTACGGACTGAGGCTACTATTGTTGGTGGTGAAACCCCTGCAAATCTAGGCCAAGCCTTCAAGGTTTTTAGTCTCATCTGTAGATTACATATTTACCTCATCTTTTTCTTGAAATAAATTGTCTGAAGGAGCTAATACTTGCCATAACTTTCTATGTTTTGCAGAACCATATGAGCGAGATGTTCGCTTTCCATGCAACCATGATGTCCAACACTCTTGGAACCTCAATTGTTGTCTTCACTAGAACTGGTTTCATGGCAATCTTATTGAGCCATTATCGTCCTTCTGGCACTATATTTGCTTTTACGAATGAGTGAGTATTTACTCTATTGGTCTAACTTTGATGTCAATGTTTGAAGACAAATTCTTCAGCTGAACTGGTTTCATTAATACCATTACAGTGAACCATTTATTGTCCTGGCGCTGTTATTACTTTTACAGTTGAATGAACACACCACACACACTATTGGTTACACCTTATTATCAGTAATTGTTATGTAGAAGATGAATGTGTTAAATGCATTTTAAAGACACCTAGGGAAACGTAGATAGTGTTCTCTTGATGATAAAAAAGTTCCTTTTTTATAAGCAACTTGAGATTTCTTAGTTGCTGCCTTTGGGTATGTTTATGTTTTGAGGGAAATCTGAGAAGAACCTTGTGAATGATTTCTATCAAGTAGGTGAATTTTAATCATTTATTTATGTTTGGGCTGCAGTAAGAAAGTTCAACAGAGACTGGCTTCGTACCAAGGCGTATGCCCAATATATATGGAGTTCTTAGATTGCGCAGAGGAGACTTTCACTAGTGCATTGTCCTTATTGCAGGTGAGATTCACCTTCATCATATCATTTACAGTTATTGCTTAATAGACAGTATATGCATTGAGGAATGCTTGAAATTGCTCATTTCATGGTCATAGATGAACGAATGATTTGTCATATGACGTATAGCCTGCTATTATCTGCCCTTTATAATTGAAAGTGAAATCTTGATATGATAATTCAGACAATCAATTCCATTAACTAGTTATACTCCTCTCTTCATCCATGATATTCTCCTAAATGTCTATGTTGCCAGTGTTTTATTACAATAATTTTAGACGACAGTTGTGTTCCTCTTATAATCTTTACCCTTTATCAATCTACAGAAGCAAGGGATGGTTAAGGAAGGGGAGCAAGTAGCTCTTGTTCAGAGTGGCAGCCAGCCAATCTGGCGGCTCCAATCCACTCACAATATCCAGGTCAGGAAAGTTTAGACAGATGAGAAACCTGGAACCAGCTTAAGAAGATCCACTCCTTTGTAGTTGGGAGTTATTATTAGTGTTGACGCTTCAGCCATCAAATAGGAATAGATCTCAGTCGGCAGTGTTACCGAGAGTTTTTCTTGCAGGATTGCTAGGGTGTTATATTTATTGTTATCTGCTTCGTGCTTCTGTATGTTTTGGCCTAGGACACCATATTATGTTCTTCTCTTAGAAATCAAATCAATGAAGCCGGCACTTGAATGTGGTTGTTGTATGAGAAAATTATTGGAGTGAATCGTTGTTCTTCCGTAACAAATGTAATGAAGAAGAATCTAAGTTGAGTACTATATTTATTTTGTAAGGTTTAAGATCAAAGTCTTATAGTAAGCTTATAAGTTATAAGTTTAAAAATCTCTCTTTTTAAAAATTTATGTACAAATTAAACTACGACCTTAAAGTAGAAAGGGAGGAGGTATAGTTTCCACCTAGTATATCAGTCTACCACAATCGCATTTATGCTCAAGAAATTCTTTTTTAACAGCAGCAACTCCCAGCTTCTCTAATCTTCATTGACTTACATTGCTTCTTTAAGATTCTTTAAACTTCTACGGTTCTATCAGTTTCATACTTCACTAGTAAATCACCAACTTTTAAATATCAAATTTTATAATTTAATCATTTGAAAATTCAATTTTATCCTACTATATAACTATCATTTTCTGTCTACTCCTGACCTTGCGATGACAAAAGGAATTTTTAAAATAACACTTGCAAATTATTTCAGATATAGAATTGTTAAAATTTATGAAATTCAAAAAACTCAAAAAAACTATTTTCACTCAAATCACTCACAAAATCTCAAAACAACTCCAAATTGTATTCATGTCTAAACACAACCCCAGTTTCTAAACATCATTTTCAACTCGAAAACAAATAACAACCACAAAGCATACTAGAGTAGTTCCACAAATGAACTTTGTGGAGGGTGAGTATACACAGATTTTACTCCTATCTTAAAAAATGAAAAATTATTTTTGATAGATCCTTATTCAAGAAAACTTGAAAACAAATTGTCATAGTACTTTTTTTTCTTTCAAACTTCACGATTTTTATATCTGAAAGCTCCCTTTTAAAAAAGAATATATGAAAGAGAAATAATAAGTTTTGTTGAGTTTATTTCCTAAAACAAGGATTTATTTTAAATTTAGAGCATTTTCCCTTTTGCCATGAGAAACAAAAAATAAAAGAGAAAAAAGGTTTTCTCCATGTTAACTGTTAAGAAAAAATGACAGTCTGCCACATCACGGGTACTCGACTTCTTCGGTGGTCTTTGTAACACCTTATCATTTCCAAAGCGCGGGAAATAATTTCAGATACCCGTTTGGCGCCATCTAAACCCTAACACTTACTCATCAGTTCGTAAAAAAGATCCAAAAATTTCTTCCAAAACTACCATACAAGCTCACCCCAGATCCCATTTGATACCCAATTTTACTTGAGTCCAGAAAAAAATTACTTCAAACACTTCATAATCAATGGAAGGGTTGTCAATAATATGCGCTGGCCTTGGGATCATTGAGGAGGACGATGATGGAAATCGAATCGGCTATACCAAAGGAAATTACTGCCTAGGTTTGTCGTTACTAAAACAGTTAGAAATTACCTTTAGTTCAAGCCAAATGGCTGTTTGTTCGTTCAATTCCTTTAATTTTTTTCTAATTATTGGACTGAATTGGGCCGAGTAGAGTGATTTGATTGATTGATGAAAAGTTTTCATCTTTAAGCTGATTTCTGTTTCTAGCTTCGTATTAGTTTCTGTTAGTGTAGGGGGTGTTAAGTTTGTAACTTGATGTCAAATTTGAGCTGTCTCGATGGTTTTGTTTAATTTGATTTTTAGTAATCCTGGTTCATTGGCAGATAATTTGAAGGATTTGTTGAGGTTTCTAAGGCGAGATGACCCTCAAACAAGAGACGTTTTCAAGCAAGTATGTAAATGGAATATCGTGGGCAAAGATTTGATTCCCATTATTGAATATTGTCAAGATGATCGAAATCTGCTGTTGAATGCAGGTATCTGTCTTATTCTATCCATTTTCCATTCATTTTATATCAGGAAACATGAAATTTGTTGTTTTTATTAATTATGTGTGCCTTTGCTCTCTGTCTTATTGTACAGTTAAAGTTATGGTGTTTCTAACGATGCCTATTGAGCCTACATCAAATGACATACCGCAACAGATAGAGCTTCTCTGGGGAATAAAATCATCAATTACGTTTAGTGAAGCTGTGCCAGTGATAATGTCTCTCTTGGAAAGCCCATTGGAAAATTTGGCTTGGTAATTGCAATCATCTTATGACTTCATATTTTTGTTTGTATATCCTACCTTCCCCAGACTCCACTTGTTGGATTACATTGGATATGTTGTTGTACATACACATGTCAAATTGGTAACTGGGATCATGTTTGGCTGCTAGAATGTGTTCCTTAGAGTGATGTAAAAAGTTGGTCTGACCCATGTAGTATTAGGTGTAGGACATTCATGTTTTAATAGCTTTGAGAAATGGTTTCTGGAGATAGAAATTAAGAATATGTCTATTGAAAATTTCACCGTTATCTGCTTAGCAGGATTGTTTTTCTAAAACCTATGGATTTATTTCCGTGAAGGCAAGTGACATAATGGTCAAATTGGCAAGTGCATTTGCCACAGAAAATTAGAGGTTACTGTTTTGAATAGTTATCATACTCTAAAATTAACACATGCAACAAGCTAATCCAATCTTGTAACCCAGTCCTATTCTTTAGCTGAATCATTTTGAAGTTGTGACATATTTGTGTCATTCTCCACTTTACAAAATAGGCACTGCTTTACATGGATGCAGACTCAACTAGGGTATCAGATACGTGCATGTATCCAGTATGATAAGTTTAACCTTTTTCAAGTTTGGAGTGCATTTGTAAAGATCCATGCCAAAGTACCAATACTCATATTGCCTTTACCACATATTTTTATTAGGCTAATTTTGAAGAAATGCTATTTATATTTTCTTTCCGGAGTTTCATTAACATTCTGTTATAGAGGCTATTTATCACTCACACTGACATGTCATAGTCCTTTGTTGTCTTCTCTGTACTTAACTCTAAGAATGTTAAGCTTACATAAGATAGACTACTGCTTCATCATGGATTCATACAAGTTATTCTGGGTACAAACTTATCTCACCATGTCAACAGCGAGGCTTTCACAGAAGATGATTGGAAAATGGTGCAGCTGGTGCTTACTTTATTTCGTAATGTTTTGGCTATCCAAGACATATCAACCCAGCAGAAATCTGGTGGTTCTATGATAGAATTTGTATTTCTCAGAGACAGGTTTCTGGAGCTCTTGTTTCAAGAGAACGTAATGGAAGTCATCTTAGTTCTTTCACAACAAGTTGGTGGCTCTTGTAGTTATCTTCGTCATGATAATTTGCTCTTGTTGGAGACGTTCTATTATATATTTATGGGTCAGCTTCCAGAGTTGATTGCTAAAGCACATTTCAAGGATCCAAAGGTTAGTCTTTTTGCAATATCGTGGCCACAAATTGAGTCCAATTTTTTCTAGTGTTTTCTCTTTTTGTTTTGTTTCCTTCTTTTTCTCCCTTTTCTCATTTCTGGATGAAATTATAATTTTGATTAGAGAAAGCACTAGTACACTGGGCTGATCTTGTTATGACCAGAATGCTATATGCAAGCTGGGATAGGTTAGCAACTTTGGTTGACAACACTTAATTTCCTTGGTAAAAATTGAATGACAATTCATTGACCAGTGTTTGTGTTTGACATCCAATAAAACTGGTATGTACATTTAAAGATAGAGATATTTTTTCAATTTAGTACTCAGAGAAGATAAAATGGAGCACCACTTAAGACTTTTTTGTACATAAATCTTAATATCTTTTTGAAGTATTAGGAGAATGGTTTGATAGATAAAGATGTTACATATAGAATCAGAGTAGGATGGTTGAAATGGGAAAGTTCTGCTGGAGTGATATGCTATAAGAGGAAACCTTTCAAAAATCTAGTTCTTTAAAATGTTATTTACTTTTTTAATTGAGATCGATTGATGCTTTGAATCAAAGAATGATCAAGAATATCAAGGTATATTGTCTCCCATTTGACCAAAATAACTATATCATCAATTCAAAGGAGAGAAATGAGTTAAAAAACAAGTCCTTATAGAATGGTTCTTAGGTTGACAATGTTATGTATCAAAATGAATATCAAGGGAATGTGAATGTGAACATACAATTTTAGACTAGATCAGAAATATTCACTTTCGGCAGAAAGTGCAAGTAGCACACATTGTGGATTAAATGAGAAAAGGTTGCTTAAGAATTAAGATAGTCTCGTCTTGTTCTATGTCAACCTCTAGACACACTAATTCATGTGTGAAATCACAGTGATAAAATGTGTTAAAACAGGATGGCTTAACCTAAAATCACATAGAAGGATTGTCTTAAAAGACCTACAATCTCTAGGAATTCATGCAGACTCCGCACAAATTAGCGTACAATGGAAGAAAGTGATCTAATAAATGATACAATTTTTTTTTGGTGAAGTAATCAAATTGTATTAGAAGTCTTTGTCTTGTTAGAGATTTCTATTTTAGTAGAAAATGTGGAGAACCTAAAATGCCAGAGAATCCAAATATTGGATTGCTATGGGTCTAAATAGAGCTACATGCTCCCTTTTTTTTTAAATTTATGTGTCTTACTTTCTTTCAAGTCCTTTTCAGAAAGATTTCTCTTTCTATAATTAGGATTTTAATTCCAACATTCCTATTTTACCCTTAATGATACATCATTATAAGAATGAGATGGCATCTTTAAGACCACAAGACTCAAAATGTATATTTGGTTAATGCACATATACCAAATTCAAAGAAAAGAAAAGTTTTCATTTGGTTAAATGGGAAGAAGTCATGACAAGCAAGGAAAATGGAGGTCTAGGAATAAAGAATTTGAAATTGCAAAGCAAGGCTCTTAGTATGAAGTGGTTGTGGAAGTATGCAAACAACAACCAGATGCTATGGAGGGAAGTAATTGGAGCTAAATATGAAAAAGAGGACAACTGGATAACTAAAGAAGTAACCACTCCTTATGGTGTTAGCCTCTGGAGGTCCATCAGAAGCTTGTGGAATGAAGTTAAAAGTAACTCAAAGGCA
>JAJOOG010025619.1:0-10284 GCA_029582565.1 Solanum infundibuliforme | reverse complement strand
CATGATACTTATTATGTGGTTGCACATTTCCATTAAGTACTTTCTATGGGAGCCGTTTTTGCTTTATTTGAAGGATTTCACTATTGGGTGGGTAAAATCTTTGGTCGGACATACCCTGAAACTTTAGGTCAAATCCATTTTTGGATCACCTTTTTCGGGGTTAATATGACCTTCTTTCCTTTGCATTTCTTAGGGCTTTCGAGTATGCCACGTCGCATTCCAGATTATCCAGATGCTTACTCTGGATGGAATGCCCTTAGCAGTTTTGGCTCTTATATATCCGTAGTTGGGATTTGTCGTTTCTTCGTGGTCGTAACAATCACTTCAAGAAGTGGAAAGAACAAAAGATGTGCTCCAAGTCCTTAGGCTGTTAAACAGAATCCAACCACACCAGAATGGATGGTACAAAGTCCTCCAGCTTTTCATACTTTTGGAGAACTTCCAGCTATCAAGGAGACGAAAAGCCATGTGAAGTAAAAGAAGAAAAGGTCGTCGGTTGCTACTAAGAACCTAACAGAACTTTTCCTAATGTGTGTTAAAAAACCATTTGTGTAGGTCGGGGTTGAGAATTGGGGGGCCGCGCCCTACCCCGTCGGCCTAAGCCTCGCTATGAGAACTGACACTTTCTAACTCTCTATGATGAGTGAAAGCCACTTGACTGTAAGGAGAGGAGCTCCGCCCCTACTTCAATTAAAGCTCGCCCCCCCCCCCTTATTTTTCCCTCTAAATCCCCTCGCTCCACTCATTTTGAAACTTCTAATCAGACCTGGCTGAACACGACATAGATCAAAGGGTCGTTCATTAGCCCTACTAGTCAAATGCAAAATATAGGAAAAAGAGCGATGGATTTCGACCTTGCCTTTTTAGGTCTTAGGCTAGCTTTTGACTTATATGCCGCTTAGGCTTAGCTCATCAAACAAGTGCGCCAAAAGTGGGGGATGGTATCATATTCTCTTATAAGAGAGGCACGCCTGCTTTTAGCTCGTAGTTTCACTCTTGCTTTCGCCTTACCTTCTATTATATTAGTAAAGGGCGAATAGAGGGGCGTATGCAATAGTTTTCTTACTTTCTCTCGATCACTTCAATGCCAATAATTTAAGAGATAAGAGGAAAGCCATCTCTCGAATTCGAAGATGTTCGCCGGGATGTCAGCAGGTTAGGCAGCTCTAAGGTTTTTTATATTCAGTGGAAGGCAGGCTAAAACTCTACCCTAACCAAGTGAAACTAAGGGTTTGAAAGAGTTCACGATCTGATCTATGGGGTGTTAACCCTCGGAGGATGGCTAAGAATGTCCATTAAAAGGAGCGGACCGATGGGGTCGTTTTTCAAGCACGAATAAAATGATCTAAATGGGTTGTGCAACCTAGAAAGATGGCCATATCTTTTTTATGAATGTGGTATCGAGGTTCGATTTATTTGGAAAAGAGGTCAATCTTAGGGGAGACCATTCGAATGGTTGAATTGATGACTTCGCTTCGATCTCTTCAACTGAACCTAAATGAGACTTCGATCATTCAACTTTAGCTTCTGAAGGAGAATCTTTGCTATATGTAATTATATAAAACAAAGACTTCTGCATCTCGTCCATATTTGGGTTATGACTGTACTATCAAGTCTTAAGATTGATGGTACATTCAACCAAGAACGTCTATTGCAGTATCTAAGACTTAAAATACCGAAGTCTTGTTACTCTTTTGATTTAAAATCAGCAATAGACCATTGGCCATTGAGTGTTATATACACCTTAATCGAAATGATTTGGGGTAGTACTTTAGCATCTTCAATAGTCAACAATTCTTTGGGTCTTAACACTTTTCTCGTATCACCTCCTATGGTGAAGAAGATTAGTGAAGTAGCCTTTCTTACTGGACAACCGTTAGGTTACTATGATTCATGGTCACCGTTCTCGCTGTCCCATCACTATATAGTGTGGTTGGCGACTTTGAAGGCTTATTCGCTACGAAGCACCCCATTTGTTGATTATGCCTTTCTTGGTGATGATATCCTAATCACCGACAAGAAGGTGACTAATCAGTACAGTAGGTTATTAGATAGACTCAGTGTTACCATTTCATTTGCTAACGGGAGAATCCAGGCTATTCAGGAAGAATCGCAACAATTCCCCAATCCTAACAAAGTAGTTCCTCCGGAATCCAATGAACAACAACGATTACTTAGGATCAGCTTGCGAATTTGTGGCACCGTAGTAGAATCATTACCAATGGCTAACTGCCTAGATATCAATTGGGGCAGTGTGTATGCTCAAGCAGACATTTAGTAATTCTGACTCAAATTTCATGTCCGTGGTCAACGTGAACGTATAATCAGGGACTGACAAATTGGAAAAACTGCTATTGCTATCGATGCCATATTAAACCAAAAGCAACTGAACTCAAGGGCCACCTCTGAGAGTGAGACATTGTATTGTGTCTATGTAGCGATTGGACAAAAACGCTCAATTATGGCACAATTAGTTCAAATTCTTTCAGAAGTGAATGCTTTGGAATATTCTATTCTTATAGCAGCCACCGCTTTGGATCCTGCTCCTCTACAATTTTTGGCCCCATATTCTGGGTGTGCCATGGGGGAATATTTCCGCGATAATGGAATGCACGCATTAATAATCTATGATGATCTTAGTAAACATGCAGTAGTATCAACAAATGTCATTAATGTTATGCCGACCACCAGGTCGTGAGGCTTTCCCAGGGGATGTTTTCTATTTGCATTCCCGTCTCTTAGAAAGAATGGCTAAACGATCGGACCAGACAAGCGTAGGTAGCTTGACCGCCTTACCCGTCATTGAAAAACAAGCTGGAGACGTATCGGCCTATATTCCCACCAATGTGATCCCCATTACTGATGGACAAATCTGTTTGGAAACAGAGCTCTTTTATCGTAGAATTAGACCTACTATTAACGTCGGCTTAGCTGTCAGTCGCGTCGGGTCTGCCACTCAGTTGAAAACTATGAAACAAGTTTGATAGGATTCGATTCATTTTAGTAATGAACAAAACTAATAGGATTGATTATGTATCAGAACTGAATCACTACACGAATCAGAACTGAATCACTACACGAATCAGAAGTTAAAACAATGAAAAAATAATTTTATGGGGCTCCCCTGTCGAGAAGAAAAAGTTTTTCTCTTAGAGAGGCATTTTCTTCGCTTAGAAAAGCGTTCCTGCTCTCAAGGGATTTCCATAACTCAACTAACTCTCGGCGATGGTGCATTTCTAATCGGGCTTGGTGTTTTTGTTTTAAAAACCCCTGGGAATGCTTTGCCTGGGTCCTTTTGACTTCCACATAAAATGGGGATTCTTCTCTGTCCCCACACAAGCTTTCCAAGACCTGGCATAGAGCCCGGTGATTGAATTCAAAGGGTTCAAGGTGTATCCTTAGTATGGAATCCAGGTCTTGTGGATCAATGAAGAATTGGGGATCCTCCCGACCATAATAAATTAGTTGATAAAGAGAGGAAATATGGTCACGAGTTGAAAAACAAAACTTTGTTTCCAGGAAATTGCGCACCATGACCTCATACTCCCTGGGTGAAAGTTCCTGCGTTTGCAGGCCTTGTCGTATGAATTCCACCCATTCTGGGTCCTTATCAGGTTGATTTATATAGTGGTCCAGAAGTAGGAGCTTGGATGGAACAATACCAAACAGGGAATGAAGCAGAATCCCATCAAATACGTGATGATAGATCTTATATACAAAACTCAATAAGAATAAAAGATATATAAAAAATTTAAGAATAGAAAGAGCTTGCCGTAACTTGGGTTTAGTTATATAATAGAACTGGAGGAGTAAAAGCCACTTCACTGTAAGGAGAGGAGCGAAAAGCCAGGATGGCTTGGTAAGCAAGCAATCCGTTATGTGGGCGCCAACTCCAAGATCCTTCTCTTCTTTCTTTTTTCAAGTCACGATCAAAATGATGACATTCTTTTTTGCTTTAGAAAGGAGAAGAGAAAAGGCCAGTTTTCACCACCATCCTTCCCCAAAGATTCGATTAGTGTGCATAGACTTCTACTTTCCTTAGTCGACTTTCTTGCCTTACGAAAAGAATTTCATTTGATTTTCCCCGGAATTTTGAAAAAAAGCCGCTTCCTCATTGAAGGCCTAAGGAAGAGCCTATTCATGTGCAGTTGTTCTCGAACGAAGCGAAGAATGACAGCGGCTCTCTCTTCCCAGTAGCAGGCGAGGCAAAAAGACCGCTAACAGTTGGTGTTACTCAAGAAAATAATAGAGCTTCTAGAATTAAAGAATTTAAAATCGAATATGATGTATATGGTCTTGCCCCTAGATATATTAGAGATTGAATTAAATCGGAGCGAAGAAATCAAGAATACGAAGATAATATCTAAATGATTTGGAGAACGAAAAAATTGAAGCTATATATAAAAGATGAAATACATCTGATAGTGTAATCATACCAACACCTCATGTTGATATTGAAGAAATTATGAAAATGGGGCAAAATATATGAAAAATGATGTAATTACTTTTTTTAATAAGATCATTAAAATAATTAAATTTTATTATTGTTTTATAAAATGATTGCTTTAAATTTTAATCTACATAAAAATATTGACAACTGCGTACTTCAAATATTATTCAACTTAATAAAATATAAAATAATATATATATATATATATATATAGTGCAAGACTTATCTTTTTTATGATTATTACTCAAGAAAATAATTTTTTTTACACATAAGAAATCTAAAATGGTCATTTTCTTCTATTTAATTTATAATAGGGTGAGAGATCTCATCACTTGGAATTTTTACATCCACTCACTTAAATTTTATATTCTTATAAAAAGAACTAGAAAATCATTCCTCTTAAACTTACTTAAAATCCTAGATTTTTCTTTTGTAAGTTATTTCTCTAGAGTTTAAAATAGAAAATTTTCCACACAATAAGAGAATGTCACAGATCCATTAATGAATTTCAAATAGTTCAAAAGATAAAATCTTCAAAAAAAAAAAATCAAATTTAAAGCAATAGAATCTACACATATAAGTTTTCAAATGTGTTTGTAGAAGCACATAGAGAAACAAAGAAATGAGATCTCTTGTCTTCTTACAATTTGAATTAAAAAAAATATCATTTTCAATATCTTACGTATAAAAATGAAAATATTTTGTAAAAAAGATTTAAGCTCATTGAGGTATAGTCTACACTTATCCACCAGTTTCACTCTACTACCTTTTCATCAAAAAAGAGTCCTATAAGTCATTAACTAAAAAGATCTCCTTTAATCCAAATACACAGCCACTTCACAATATGCAAAAACAATATGGATTGTTACATTTCCATTTCAGTAAGATAGGGCTATAAAAGTGGAAGATCAGCTAAACTATATTGTTTGCAGAACCAAAAATCATATTCAAAAGAGTGAAAAATAAATAAATTGTGCCTAGTATTTTTTTTCATCAAGTCATGTAGTACTTACATTACACATACCCAACTTCTAAATTTTGTGGAATAGAGAGATTATTTATGATGACCCTCAACTCAAAAGAGAAGCTATTAAGAAAAGGGAATTGTCATAAGAAAAAAATGACTGTAAAATATTAAGATACAAAATAAAATGAAGCAACAGCTAGTAAAAACACCGTGAAGAATAAAAAACTATATGCAATTACTAGATACTTCTACTAATAAGGGGAAGAAGATGTGAGGCTAGCCCCCTACCTCTCTTACCAAAACCTTCTTTTTTACCGTCATGTCCTACAACTACTAAAATATTAACTTTTGAACTCACAATTATAAAAGTGCAGTGAATCTGCCTATGGAAAGTTGAACCAATCAAGTTTAACTAAAATATGGATTTGTGTCACGACCCAGATCGTCGTGATTGGCACCCACACTAACTCTTCGGTGGGAGAACCACTACTACAACCCAAACCAAGCAACTAACCCAAAACTAAGGCATTTAAGTTACGGAAGCAAGTTAAATACTAAGGAAATAAATAGAGTTCCCATAAACTCTAACAAAAGTCTAACAATAATAAACTAACATTGTGGAAGTAATGCCTAGAACCTGAAAGTCAATGTACCAAAACATCTAAAGTTCAACAAGTCTAAACAAGAAGGAATGCAACCCCAATCTAATGAACTAATCAACTAACTAGAACATAGTCTAAGTCCGGAAATGGTAGACATAGACGGAAGAAAACTCATGGCAACCCGGAGGAATTAGCTCACCCTTGAATTCGAACGATCACTGATCTCCTAAGCGAGGTCTGCTAGTAGCTGCTTAAAGATGCCCTGTACTCAACAAAAATAAGAGCAAGTGCAGTATCAGTACACAGCCACCGTGTACTGGTAGGATCACGTGTCTATCTCACTAAGTAGAAATACATAAGTCAAACAACAATACAATCACATGCATATATCGAACATATACAATATCATCAACATATACATGTCTCATAATACACAATTATGACAAGTCATTGGTCCTATCATGGAACCCAAACCCAAACAGTTAGCATACCGGAACGTGGTACCCGACCCAATGATTATGCTGGAACGTGGCAACCGATCCCATAATTATGCTGGAACGTGGCAACCAATCCAAGTTAGTTATGCCAAAATGTGGCAACCAATCCATTCAACACACCACAATCACAATCACACGTATACCCTCAAGATCTTACAATTAAGTTTCATGGTAACCATCATTCATCTACCTCATTACAACAAGTATGATCAATAATGCAACATTCATATACATAAATGTATCATAATGAAGCAAGAACAAGCATACATCACACAATCATAAAATCACAACCATCACCTACCTCGAAACAAGCTTGAAACCCTAAGAAACTTGATCATTTCCTTTCCGGATCCGTTCCACTTGTTCTTGATCTACAAACAATCAATATAACGGGAATCAATAAACAATCACTAATTACCCAGATTACTAACAACCCTAGATCAGACTCATAATCTTAATTATCCAAATTAGGGTTATTTCCACCATAAAATCTAGATAAAAAACCCTCCCCCATCGATAATTACCTATTCTATTACGTTCTACGGATCAAAAAATGGATTCGGAGAGTGAAAAGCTTACCTTTAGCCTCAAGAATGGTGGAAAACAGTTAGGAGTCGCCTGCGGTTCGTTCCTTGGCTCTAAAAACCAAAATGTGCAGAATAATTTAGTCATTCAGGGGTTTATTTACGACCTTTAGTCGCGTCGAACCCGCCACAACGGCCCTTACCCCGCTACAGCAGCCCCGCTACAGCGACACGAATCTCACTAAAGTGGCTTGCACGGAACCAGTAAGCTATTTAAAGAATTCCAAGACCCCCATTTCACAACACACCTCTAACCAATGACGATCAGAAAATACCCTTTACACTAAGATCGATTCTGGGAGTTCTACTCGCTCGAATTCAATTATGTAAAGTCGTACAGGTTCTTTAACGAGTTATCTAACCACTCATATAACCATAATTATAAATAAATCACCCGATTGTTATCATATTTCCCTACACCTTAAAGACTCCAATTTCGTCCAAATCTTGACTAGGTTGGGAAAATCCAAATACTACGAAAAAGTTTTCCGGTTCCAAATTTTCCCTCGTTGGCATTTCTATAATGACGGGAACAGAGTCACATATCATTATTGTATCTCTTGATAAGAGGATATAGTACTTTGGTGAGTAGTATCTTCTTCGCTCCAAGTAGAACCCTAAATCCAAATCTAGCAATTCTTGAATCATGATGGCCATTGATCAATCATCCACGGTAATGATTGATCAGCCGCACCTCCCAAAATTCCCATACCAAACGATAATTAAAGTCAGTCTACTATGGATTACTCAAAGTTTTTTTAAGCCGAACACGATGAATAATAATAGTACAAGTACGACCACGACCCCAACAATTAACGTTAAACCTATTACTCTGCTTCATGGTGAACCTTATTTAAGATGGATTGAATCTGAAGTATCAAAGATGAACACCATAGAAAATTTGCAACATGCCATTGTTGGAAAATTCTCGTATGGTTGGCCGGATCTGGATGAACTGTGGACCAGTATTCCTGCACAATGCAAGATTAAGGGTGATTGCCAGATAGGTTATTTTCGAAACAAACATATTCTGATACGATTAGCTTTAAAGGAGAATTTTATTAATTTGACATCCAAACCAGCCTATTATATCAAAGCAAAGGATGGAGCTACTTACCAGATGAGGCCTTTGATATATGATTCTAAGTTTAAGGTGGAAGAGGAGACAACAATGGCCATGGCTTGAATTTCTTTTCCTAATCTGCTACCTACCTTCTTTGTGAAGGAATCCTTGTTCTCCCTAGCCTCGGTAGTAGGCACTCCCATACAGTTTGACATGGCAACTATTAACAAAACTAGACCTAGTTGTGCAAAGGTAAAGGTGCTAGTAGATTTAATGAGCAATTTGCATGATCATGTTCGAATGGACATAGAGGATGAGTCAACAAGAGTCATAAGAACTTTCAAAGTAAACATTCAATATGACTACCTCCCAAAGTATTGTGGGGAATGCAAATTATAGGGGCATAATATTAATGAGTGCAGAATTATGCACCCAGAATTGGCAAGGGAGCAAATTGACAATAAGGAGAAGGACAACAAAAGGAAGGAGCCTAACCAGGAAGGAGAAGCAAAGAACAAAAATCACAAGAAGAGCTATGAAGCAAAGATTATCCAGCCTACTGGCTCATTTCCTAGGAAGTTGGCAAGTGGAAAACTGGTAGGCAATCCTGAAGACTGGAATGAGGTCACCAGCAAGAGGAAAGGTAATCAACAGACATACCATGCAAATGACAGAGCTATCACCAAGGAGTATGCTGGACACAATACTAATCAGTTTGCTAGCTTGGAGGACATACAACCAGAGGGAAATAAGGAGGGGGAGAAGAGAGGAAATACTTGTCTGAAGTACCAGGAAGGTGTATCCACTAGTTGGGGGATACTGGGGACTTGCCAGCCTTAGTGGATAAAGTCATTGACACAGTTGCAGGTGATATAATAGAGAATCTGGCTGGAAAAATAATGCAAGAAGATGATAGTCAGTCATTAAAAAATATCCAAGATGATGAAAACAAGACAGAACACATTAAGGACATAGGAGAATAGGAATATTCAGATAACACAACAAGGGAGGAAGAAGTTCAAGTAGCAAATAATTTGCAATTAACAGTCATTCAAGAGGAAGATACTGTATTAACAATAAGCAACAAGGTGAGAGATATTGATCAAATGCCAGACCAAGTGTTACCTCTCCAGATTAATGAATCACAAGTGTGTTTGGGAAACATTGCATCCCCAAACCTGGCTCTTCACAACATAGTCTCTCACAATCAACTCACAGGTGAACTAATGGAGGATGAAAAAGGAGGAACAAAGATACTTAAAGAAGTAAAGGAGGACCAAATCATGCAGGAGGCAGATTTATCCCCAAGGACAATCATTGCAATCAAAACATCAATGAAAGGGAAGAAACAAGGGAATGAGGAGAATAGTCAGCCTAGTAGAGTTCAACCAAAGAGGACTATAATAACTCCTAACAAATTTAAATGATGAAGGCATTAATATGGAATATTAGGTCAGTTAAGTCACATAAAGCTTTCCAAAGAGTGCAATCTTTTCACATGTATCACAAGTTTGCTTTTGTGGCTGTACTGGAACCTTTTCAGCATATGAATACTCTCAACAGTTATAAAACAAGACTCAAAATGTCATTAGCATTTAATAATGTTAATGGTAAAATCTGGATATTTGTCAACCATGGATATGAAGTTATCATAATCAGTAACTCAGATTAGCAAATCACTTTGAGGTTGAAAGATTTATCTAGTGGAAAATTTCTGGTGCACACTTCTGTGTATGCCAAGTGTAATGGGGCTCTCAGACAGTCACTATGGGAAGAAATTTTCAACCTGAGTCAAGACATAACTGATCCATGGAGTATAGGGGGAGACTTCAATGTAGTTTTGAATGAAGAATAAAAGATAGGGGGCCTTCTTATAAACTATGTTCTGGCGGATGATTTTAAAACCTGCATATATTCATGTGAGCTCAGTCAAGCTAACTACATAGGAAGCCCTTTCACTTGGTGGAATGGTAGGGCTAGTGTCACGACCCAAGCCTAGGGCCTAAACGTGACATGGCGAATGAGGAACCCGAAGGAACCCCAAACAAGCCTCTCAAACTTGTCATCACACTTCATCGGTCGCGGAAGTACATTCAACATTAATTAACGGGAAATAGGGAC
>JAJOOG010025616.1:0-11383 GCA_029582565.1 Solanum infundibuliforme | reverse complement strand
AAATTAAATTAAATTTTCGCTGCTGGAACTTGAAGCTGATGAAATCCCCCGCTGAAATAGAGAAATCTCTTCAACTGAAATTTTCAAAATGCTTGATCGTATCAAAATTTTGTCGAGCAAACTAATCATTAGCCAACATTTTCTCCGGCGAAGTTTTCGTACGAAGTCGACTCGCCGTTTCAACAATGTCAGAGATGAAGATGAAGAATATAACAAAGTCCGAAGAAAAACTGAAAATGAAGAAACGCAAATTTATTTGCTTAAGAGTAGAGGTCAACATCTTCTCATGAATCCTCGAGTCCTTAATTCCATTGTCCAAAAATCCAACATACTTCCTACTGATACCGTTCTAGAAATTGGACCAGGCACCGGGAATCTCACCCTGAAGCTTCTAGAAGTCGCCCAAAAAGTCATAGCCATTGAAATTGACAAACGTATGGTAGAGATTCTTCACAAGCGCGTCTCTGAACGAGGACTTCAAGACCGTTTAACTGTAAGTTTATATGCTTGCATATTGTTCGACGAAATGCCTCATGCCTTGTTGAAAAAATAATCTTACTATAAAATTCTGCATTATAATTTTAATGTGTTGTTTCCTGTTAAAACTAGGTATAAACTAATACTAACATAATTTACCGGGTGGAGTCAGTAACTTAGAAGGAGTAGAATCCCGATTGAATGATACAAGACTAGGTGTATTAGTAATACACGGATTAAGGAAATTCTTGATTATGGTATGGGCATTGTTGCATTCTCTATTGTGACAATCCGTGTATGACTGTATAACAAAACTTACATTATAATCCCGGTATAACTTGTCATAGAACCAAAGGACTGCTTAGTGCAGTCACGTTGAGTCTGACATGTGTAGGCCTTCATACTTAGTTCAATTGAGTAGTTATCATTTGGGTTTTGCAGGTTATATGCCAAGATGCTTTAAAGACTGAGTTTCCACAGTTTGATCTTATGGTTGCCAACATCCCTTATGGAATTTCCTCACCTCTGGTTGCTAAATTAGTTTACGGAAAGAACTCATACAGGAGTGGGACACTATTGTTGCAGAAAGAATTTGCTAGGAGGCTATTGGCAAATCCAGGGGATTCAGAGTTTAATAGATTAGCTGTGAACGTGAAGCTGGTGGCTGACGTAGAGTTTGTCATGAATGTGAGCAAGAAGGACTTTTTGCCATGTCCAAAGGTTGATTCTTCTGTTGTGAAGATATATCCTAAAACTGAAATTCCAGAGGTGGACTATGAAGAATGGTGTGCGTTTACGAGAACTTGCTTCACCAAGAAAAATAAAACATTGGGTGCAATCTTTAAGCAGAAAAGAATGTTGATGGAGTTAATGAAGCTGCAAGAAACCAAAGGAGATGAAGAGAATAATACATTGTACAGTGATTATCATGTTAATGATACCGAAGATGAAGACGGGCTGAGCAATGAAGACAATGTTAATTTCTCTCCCGTTATGGGGAAGGACCTAAATTTGTTTAGAGAGATAATCAATGACATTTTAAGATCCGGTGGATTTGAAGATAAGAGGCCTTCAAAGCTCTCCCACAAGGAGCTACTGGACTTGCTTTCTTTATTCAATCGAGCTAGGATACGTTTTCATGGTCAAGTAAATCTCAAGGATGAAAGTGATGCCGAACTTGCTTCTGCATTTGGTCCATTATAGAGCCTTAATGCACCTATGCTTGTGTAAATACATGCACTCATGCAGCATGGTTTCTTACCTCATTTTCATAAATGGAAATTTAACCAACTTCATTGATCTGGCCATAGGCGCAGATTATCAATTTTTTGCAAGAATTTTGCAGGACATGTCACTTCACCCTCAGAAAGTTCATACTTTGAAGGTGATTGATTGGTCTGTGCCTCTTAGTCATATCATGACTACTGGATTCTGGGCACAAACTTTATGTTTCCTTCAATTAAATTCGATTGGTGGAATGCCAAATGGGACCTCATAAGGTGTTGTTGTTTAATCTATTTAGCAGATGGATTGACTCCACTGGAGCCCAATTTTGAGTTGAAATGAGTTTCGGAGCCTTGAGACAGTTTATTGGACTCGTTTCCAAAATCCTTCTTTCAGGCCTGAGAGTATTCATTCGTTTGCTAGCACCTTGGTTGGCCTCCTCTTCCAGTGCAAAACCGGGGCTCCGGTTGGTATTTGGCAAACTTCACCCTGAGCCTTTCATAAGATTTTGCAATTCAATAGTTTACAGCTTAACGGACAGTCACCAGCAAGGGAAGGGCCAGAAAGAAGCTTCGCGTGGAAAGAACCAGCTTAAAACCCCCAAGTCTACCTTCATGCTGGAATATTGGTTTTTGGCTATCCTATGTAACTGTCTTCTTTTCTTGATCTTTTTAAATTTGGAGTTAATATTGCTCAATATTGATTATTTTAAACCTTAGAATCGTAAAAGATACCAGATAATCTTTAGAGCCCTAGCATTAAACTTGTTGCACAGAGGCTTTGATTGCATTCATAGGAGATCATATTAATATTAATCTGATCTCCCTTGTATTACTTGTCAAAAGAAAAATTAAATAAAATAATCAGAAAACGATTCTGTTTTGATGTCAACAACTGCTTCCTAAGATAAGTGAAGCGTAGCCAAAGAAATAAAAATCATTTTCTTGCATGTATTTGCTTAAAAGAAAAAGGAAATTCTAAAGTTGAAATGAATAATTTCAACTTTTTTTGCTAGTCACTATTTTGTCAATTGGAGAAGGTAAGGTACTTTTCTTGCGCTTTCTTTTGTAGTTTTGTTTGCCTTCCAACTTAAAGTTGAAGGTAGTAGCTATTCAAGAAACATTACTTCCCTTTCTATAACAAAATGTTTTCTACATGCTATTCAGATGTATTGTTTTCTTTCAAAAAAGTAAAAATATAGATTAAAAAGAAGTACGCCCACCGTGGGGCTCGAACCCACGACCACAAGGTTAAGAGCCTTGCGCTCTACCAACTGAGCTAGACGGGCAGATGTTGTTAGAAACAATTAATTACTATATCATTGACTTTTAATAGATGGTTTTTGGCACTGTTTGATCAAGTTTCTAGCTAATTTTATAGCAGTTTCTCAATACTTTGGTGTAAGCAGATAACATGTCGGACACCATTGGAACAAGAGTCCACCAGAGGGTGCTCATATGATAAGCATTCTCCACCTACAGGCTACAACCCTAACACTGATACACTCACTATCAAGGAAGCAAAAAGTTGAAAATCTCTGAGTAATTTTAATATTTTATGATAGACATAGATATCATTACTTGATCCACATTGCAACTCATATATGTGTTGTTGAGCAAAGATAAGGCCGACAAAAAGCACGTAATTAAGTAGCAGTGAACTTCGGTTGGTGAACTAAATACAATCATGCCAGCTATAATTGTGATATGAGAGTTCCTTTAAATTATTGACAATATCTTTTATAAATTCTGTACTTTTTGTCTGATTTACCAACCAAATTATTTGTTAGGCAAGTGTGGCAGAGGACCCACTACCCACCTTTCAACTTCATTCTACATATCTAGTTTACAGCCACCGCATATTGTTTCTTTTTTATTTTGGAACAAAACGACATACAAATCTTCCAAAAATTGATGATAAGGATCAAGATTTTAAATTGATTTTTCCACTACCATATATTCCTCATACACTACGACTATAATAATGAAATGGACATATTGTGTCTCAATCCCAAGCTATTTGAATTGAGATAAATAATAATCTATTTTTAAAAAAAATATAAACCTTGTATTTAGTTTGCTACCTTAAACATAGAGATGTATATTTCGTTGAGATAATAAAAGATGTTGGTTACATACAAAAAAAAATTTGTAGAGAGACAGCAACATGTTGGAGAAATTAAGGATGGAAATAATAAAGAACAAAGTTAATTTTGTTTGGTTTGAATTAGTGGGCTTTGCTGAAGGGGAATGATATTGATAGGCAGTTTGTTTTTCATCTTCACTGTTGGAAAATAGACAATCTCATCCTTCTCTGCCACCCATCTGTTCATCAACACAATAGAAAGTGATTGCTCATTAATTATTACTCTTGTATTATTTTCATACACCACTATCTTTGGTCCTTAGCTACTTGGTAACAAAATAACAAAACAGTACTATTCCCACTTTTTTTTATTTTATATATTGCAATAACTACGTCTCAATCTCAAGCTACAAGAAATATATTGGAGATTGCATTTTTACCGGTAGGTGGTGACAAGATGGTGGAGGAAAATGGAGATTTCAAGCCTTGAAAGTTCTAAACCAGGACATAGCCTCTGTCCTCCACCAAAGGGTGTAAATGTATTGCTGGTCACAGCAACTCCAACTTTCTGCCAAGCCAAACAATTAGTTAGAATTTTAATTACCAGTGTTTTTAATTGTATACAAGGAATTAAAAGCTGACCTCCCATCTGGAGGGATCAAAATTGTATGGATTTTCATAATTTTCTTCATCCATGTGAACTGAAGTGAAGGATGCCAAAACACACCATCCTTTTGGTATCAAATGCCCTGTATTCGCAACGCCACAATATATATATATATATATATTTCGAGTTAGTTTAATGGATGGTCACTCAACTTTTTAATTTACCGCACTAAAATGAAACTATTATTTGTAACGCGTAATGAAGCAGGTACACTAGTTAATTTAGGAGGCCTACACAGAGAAGGGAAAATGGTGGATCATAAAGAAATGAAATACACACCTTTAATTTTGACATCTTTGAGAGATTTTCTCCAAACTGCATTAATGATATTTGCCAATCTCAACGTTTCACTGATAACCTGTCATTCCATAACAACTGATCTTAATCTACTCTTTTCAACCTGTTTATATAATTTTTTTAAAAAGACAGAATTAAATATTACTAGAGTATTATTTTTGGCACTGTGAGTACATTTATAAAAGGACTTGACTGAACCTACTACATGTATATAGTGCAACAGTAGACAGAAAAAGAATGACAATTTATTTTTATATCATAAAAATGGAAACTAACATTCTGAGTGAAGGGCATTGACAAATAATCTGTCCAACTATAATCCTCACAGCAGCTTATCTTCTGCTGCTTCAATTCCAAATTCTCCTCCTGCAGGAAACAACAAATTTCTGATAAGAAAATTAAAAGGAGAGTAATGTATAGAGCTATGCCTCAACTTTTGTCTTCTCCAATAATTGAGAATAATCCCGATCTAACTAAAATTTCATTCTAATCTCGATGATATTGTTGGAATTGGTCCAGAGTAGCACTACTTTGTATTGTAATATTTTTTTCAACCTATATCCTATCCAAACTAATTGTCACCCTAATCAGTAAGTATATGGAAAAATACTCCTTTTCTTCCCAAGTAAGTGTGTATTAGCTTATTTCATGTCATTATGAAAAATAATACTTCTTCTAGTTTAATAAGCTACTTATATTTATTACAGTAGATTTTTTTAGCAGTATAAAAAACTGTAGCTATTTCATACTATAAGAGTATAGGGGCACGCACTATTTTTTGGTCCACAACTGACAGCCGGAAAATCAATATCGTACGGCTAAAAAGCATAGTCTTCCCTACTTTATTTTTAAAAAGAATTACTATTTTAACCAGTTTTGAAAATGACTTGGTAGAAAAGGTCAAAAGAATAAATTAAATGACATATAATTCCCCACCATCCACACGTGGGGGCAAGCAATCATTCCTCCCAACCCTTCATATTTTAGCCCAAGCAAAGCCTATCCGTCCATTTATTATATCCAAAATTAAAAGTTAAAATTCTAGCGATTATCATACCTGCAAGCGAGCTAGAGCGAGGGGGTTGTCACTCAGAAATTTGACAGCTAAGGTGATCGCCGTTGGTACGGTCTCTTCTCCAGGGATCATCATCTCTATCAAGTTGGCACTGATGAAATCATACGGCAGTGGTTGCTTTGCCCCATCAGCATTCCCTAAGAGCACGTCAATTGCATCATTTGGGAACCCCTTTTCTTCTTTTTTCTCCATGCTCAATTTTCTCTCCTCTACCATCTTCCCTACCATTCTTGTTAACCTTTCTTTCGCCTAAATAAAAATAGTGTTACTACAACTCACACATACATACATACAAGTTACAAATTTAAGTTATATAGACTAACTGTCAGTCAGTCAGTGTATACAACTTACCTTTAAAGATTTGTAGAGAGTGGTTCCGGGAAGCTTAATGGGCAAACAAATCAAGCCTTTGGTGAGTTCTTCAAATTCTTTCTTGAGCAAGTTCAATTCTTCTCCAGGGTCCACGCTTAGTATCAGCTTGACTAATACTTCAAATGAAATCTTCAATAGCCAACAACAGGAGATGTTACTTTTTTTTTTCTTTTTTTTTTAATGTTCAAAAAAAAAAAGAAGTAATGTCCTCATATATTCTATATTTTTCAGACTTAACTTATGAAACTATACTGAATATGTTTACTAATAGACAATACATTGATTATTATTAGTATTACATACTATAACACTCTGTTTGGATCATTGTTATCCATTGTATTGTATCATTACTACACCTACAATGTTTATTTTGATTGTTACTTAAAATGTATTGTATTATTAAATTCCGTTGTTACGTAACAATGAAAACCCTCATTTTATGGAACAACCAATTTTGTGTGTTTCCATTGTTACTTAATTTCTTTTTCCATTATATCTTTACATAATATTTCATTATACTATTTTACCCTTTATCTTATATTATTTAATTCTAATCAAACTTCCTACCCTAGAATAATTAAGGATATTTTAGTAAATTTATAAATTATAATACAATACGATACAGTCAAATCAAACAATAAAAATGTTATTAAACAACAACAAACAATACAGTCTAGCCAAACATTGTATCTACCATACAATACAATATATTATGAAACAATGGATAACAATTATCCAAACAAAGTGTAAGTCTATAAGAGATTGATAAAGAATGAAATACTATTAATTACATTTAAATTCAAAATGAGTTGCGTGCATCCTGTTATGCATAAACATTTTAATTTCTTTTATATAAATGGTTCGCTGAATTTAGTTGAACCTTATATAGATGGTGCCCATACGACGTGACATTGAGGGGAGTGGGCACAAATGATATATTTATATGCTTACAAGTGGTAGTGTGGTACGATCAGACATAATATAAATGCAATGCATGTGCAGCAAAGAATTTAGAGATAGACCTTTTTGGCTTCATCTTGTACATAGACGATGCTGTGTTGTTTTTCCAGCCATGTTGACAAGAAATGGCGGACGGAGGCTTCGATGTCTCGTGTAATACGAGCTTTGAGTTGCGGCGATTTTAAGAAACTCCCGATCAGTCCGTGTAGCCTTCTATGTACTGGCCCATTCATTTGCAATATCGAATTCTTCCCAAATAATTCTGTTATTGATTTTGGATAACATGGTATAAATACATCTCCATTGTTCTGTAGAACCACTTTGTTCACCTCTGCATCTGTTGATACTATTATTCCTTTTCCTAGTATATTACTTTTGAACACATTCCCGTACCTTAAAGAATTAAAGACACCAAAAATAGTTGCATTATTATTATTATTATGTATATATGCAAATTAACAACTATAACAATGTATTCAGTATAATTTCACTTAAATAGAAAAATTGTTTACTATAAATCATGCCACGATTATCAAAATATATGTGCAAATAAAGTAGGGGAAAAAGGGGTCAGTGAATTTTAATGAGGAGGGTTGATTAGGTTCTGCAATTGAGTTCCTAGGTACTAGCTAGAGTGGAAGAAAGGTACATTAACTGTAAAAGAGAGATGTGACAGCCTTTTGCAATATATCTATACAAAATTGATTGCCAAATCTTTTTTCATGATTTTTGCCAAGTCATATGACATGATACCATTGGTTAAAAGAGCGGTATCAATAACGATTCTGCAATAAAATGATACTCCTTGATTTCAATTTATAAAATAATTTCTTTTCTTTTTCTCGAATGATTTTATAAGCATGTAAATATCTAAGGTTTATCTTAGATCATAGATTTTAAAAGTTTTTTTAAAAAAAAAAAAATTGTGTCAAATTAAATGATGTCATATAAATTGAACGAGCCAAAGAGGGTATGTTTCTTCCTGCAAAAGCCAATTGATCTTCCTTGGTTGCTTTATATTATAAGTTATCTTAGAAATACAACTAACAACGCGAAAGTCTAACATTATAATGAATGTGTAAAAAAAACAATTACCAATATTATTGTAAATTTTGATTTGTGATAAGGAGTTATATGTAATTATTGTACTATTAAGTAAATTGAATGCATCAATGCTAAACTCGGTATAATTGTCAAAGATTATGAACTTGAGCTCCTAATTTATAAGTATTTTAGAAAACACATGCTCCATATGTCTATGGTCAACATATGAAAGCATAGCGGACACGTAATTATAATTGAGGGCCGACAAATTTTGGAATTGTATGTATTATTAGCAAGTGTCCATAATAACAAATATTGAAGAAGAAAGAAAAAATGATTACAGTTTAAACAAAATTATGTGAAGGAGAACACTTTAAAATGGAAATGATATCATCATCATCCCATGACAATATTACTCATTTAAATACTTACGCCGTTCACTTTTTATTTATCACTTGTGACATAAAAAAAAAAAACCTTTTTTTATATTTAACTTCTCACATTAAATATTTATTTTCAAAACTTAATACCAAATATTATTTATGAATAGTTTGATAAAATATGTATATCAATAATTATTTTCGTAATAGATACGTCAAATTAAATATTTACGGAACGAGGAAGTAATATTCTTAGAGGGTGTTTGGATTGGCTTAAAAGTTACTCAAACCTACTTTTAAGTCAGTTTTTGACTTCTGAAACTGTTTGGCTGATATAAAAATAACTTAAAATAAGTTAAAAAATGTTTGGCAAAATTAAAAATGACTTAAAATAAGTCAAAAACCAAAAGTAGATCTCCCTCTACTTTTTATTTTTTAACTTAAAAATTATTTCAGTTTGACTTTTTATTTTTGACTTAAAAGTTATTTTTTTAATTCAATCCGAATGGTCTCTTGCTTCAGTCAATAACGGGAGATTAGGACTTAGGAGTATTATTACTTGCTACTATTACTTCTCCAATTCTACTTTTTATTTTTTTAATTATAGAAAATTAAAAAGACAGCTCACTATACTAGTCGTATTCCTTAAATTTAATTCATTTTGGTAAGAAAGTATTACTCTTTAATTCTAACTTTTTTTTTTATGTAAGTAACATATTTAAAAATATAAAATTTAATAACAAATAAATAAATAAAAATTGATGGAATAATATTTTAATCAAAATGCTGTGCAGCTGAACGGAGTCAACTGATTGAGGCTCACGTGCGTGACCACGCCATGACCCGTATTTAAGAGAAGAAAATTCCTTTAAAGAATACTTCCAAAAAGGAAAAAAAAAAAGGTTATTTGAGAAATAATTATCATTTTAAGAAAATCAAGATAAGATATAGTAGGAAGTAATATTTAATTACTATTTAAATATCTAATAATTAATATTTTATTACTTTCTGCTCTTTTAAAAAAATTACCTACTTTCTACTTCCCTTTTTAGCGTTGTCAAAAAGAATGATCCCTCTTCTTTTTTATAAAGAAGATGTTTAAAGTTATAAATTTTTTAAATATTAAACGTAATTTTAATTAGATTAAAAAAAAATCTTTATTTTCTTAATCTCGGCTAAATTAAATTGAAAAATTCATTTTGAAATGGAGAGAATATTTTTCTTATTTTAGGAAGGATGGATCATGGATGAATGGAGTGGTATATACTAAAAACATTTTGATCTTAGAAACCAACACAGAAAATTGAGAGAGAATTTGAAAAACTAAAAAGGTGTGCTTACTTACAGGGACTTTCGTTTTTCCATGAAAGTGACAGGACGAGAAGAGCATCCAGAAGCAATGAAATCGAGCGTTTCTCCTAAAAGAGGCCAACCAGAATTTCCTCTTGGAACTCCACTTGCCCTTTCTTTCTCTTCATTTTGCTTTTTTCTCATCTTATAAATCAACCACAAAACTGCTACCCATGTTCCCATACATATCCAAATCCAATTTTCTGCTTTCTCTTCCATTTTCACAACAATAGTAAACATTTCTGTTTTATGTATATACCAAGAGAGAAGAGAGAAGAGAGAGAAACAGAGGTGGTGGGGTTTTATTTTTCTTTTTTGAAGAAATATATACAGAGGAGATGAGACTGAAGTAATTTACCATAAATAATCATAATTGTATTTGCTCTATTCTTTTTGTCTCAGTCCCCTGCTTTTCCACACTTGCACTAACGACAACTAAATTACTAAATTTTATACATCTTTATCCATATTTTTTTTTTAAAGATTCGGCAAATTATTAGTAGTTTTATTTTTGAATTATTAATACTTTTCAAATATTTTTTTATTTGATAAATTAAATTTAAATATATTTCTAATTTTACACCCAAGATTTTCGCAAACTTTAAAGAAGTTTTTTCGATTTTTATTAAGAGACACATATTTCTATAAGAAAATGAAACCACTTGCTATATAATATCACAAATCGGAAGTGTATAAATTTAGTTAGTCTAATAGAGGGGTATTTTTAACGCTATCAATAATTTGAGAACAATATTAATAATTTATGCTAAATTTAGAAATATTTTCAATATTTTTCTTTTTTTAAATTTTCTTTTCCGTGTCAACTTCGATGGTCTAATATTTACTGAAGCGGAAAAACTAATTTTAAATTTTAACGGAAGTGAAAATTATTAAATAAATTTTTTTACATGTTAAATTGTAATGGATAGATGATATTTGTATGGAAAAAAAATATAAAGATACATAATTTCAATGTTGAGGGGATAAAATAAAAGGGAATTTTTTTTACGCTTGCTTGATATATTAATTTGTTCCCTTTGCTGATCAGATTTTGTTAATATTATTGATCTGTTGACTCAGACTGATATTTAGGGCCCGTTTGGCCATAGATTTCCCAAGTAAAACTTGGGAAAAAATTTGGCAAATATTGTTTGTCCATACACTTTCTCATTATTTGGCAAATTTTTTTGGCAAATAACCCAAATTCCCAAATACTAGTTTTTTCTAGTATTTGGGCCAAATCTCATTATTTGGAAAGTTTTAAAAATTCAAATTTAACACCAAACTTTTATCTTTTACAAAAACACTTTATTTATTAACACCAACCAACTCAATCAAATCTCCATCTGCTAACTAACTCAATTAATAAATTTTTCTATTATAAAGAGCATACATGTACAAGAGCATACATTGCAATATTTATTTCCTTCTGTTTTCTTCTTCTTTTTCAAA
>JAJOOG010025606.1:0-10213 GCA_029582565.1 Solanum infundibuliforme | reverse complement strand
ATTATTTCATTTGTCCCAATTTATGTGTCACCGGTAAAATTTGAAGAGTCAATCAGATCTTTTATATATTTTTATATCTTTTAAATATTTAAGTAATTAATTATCGTGATTTATAATATTTTATACAATTATTTAGTATAGTAAGATAAATTTAAAAGAAACAAACAAAACGAATTCATCATAGGAAATTACCAAAGCATCCTTCAATACATCAATAATGGGTCCCACTTTTTGTTTTTAAGAAATTGCACATTCGAAGGATATTTTTGTTCAAAGTGGAAATATTGTGTAAAAAATGTGTATTTATTGTGATTTTGAATGTTTTGCAGGGTAATAGGACGCACGCAAAATTAAAGTGTCTTTTTGAAAATATGGGACAACTTCAAGTATCAGTTAATGTTTTTTCTCAAAATCTAATTTACTTTCGTAAACTATGTGTCAGATGAAAAATGAGTAATAAATAGCTCATACAATGACATACTTATTATTTAAAAGAAGTATTCATTTTGGTTGAAAGCTAACAAGATAGTTACAATGTAACTAAATAGATATAAAAATCTTTTTAAAAGAAGCACTCCTTTTGGTTGAAAGCTAACAAGATAGTTACAATGTAACTAAATAGATATAAAAATCTTTGCATTCTATTTGCATTCTAGCTTATTATATATAGAATATTATGCCAAAAAAATGTAGAGAAGTAAAAATTAGAAAATTTTATTCTCTTATTTGATTTAATAAGCAACGATGAAATTAGGAAAATATTTATTACAGTAGATTTTATTTTTTTTCACACATGATTTATATTAAGTAGCTAATTTTTTCTTTCGAGAACAATCAATTTATTTTCGTAATGTAGAGGTAAGATTATGTACACACCACCTTCTCAATATCTTAGTTATAAAATTATATTGAATATGTTATTATTTATTTATTATATGAATTTATTTCAACACGAGTCGTAAAAAATGTGACACGCATTGTGAAAAATGTGACATATATTACCGATTATAATATTTTGTCTAATGTATTATCTATTTTAAAAAATAGATTGAGAAGAAAAATAAAAGGAAAAGCGTAGAAAATTAAAAATATTAAAAATTTCTTCTTTTATTTGGTTTAATAAGCAATGATAAAAATGAAAAAATACTTATTACATTAGAAGAAAAATATTTATTCATCTTCGATATTTAATTAATCACGTGATTTATTTATTTTTTAAAACACCTCAGTTTAATCTCAAATAGCAACTAAACACTCTATTATTGTGTCTCTATATGACATAATTTTTTGGAGGTGTTTAGACAATCATTTTGTAAGTTAGAGTGTTCAACAAAAATAATGAAAAAGAGTTACAATACCTAGATGTGCATACGTAAAATCAAATTATTTAATTATCAATTAAAGACAAATTTGAACGTAAATTTATATATTATGCAAGAAAAAAGAAATAAGCATAGAGAAGTAAAAATTAGAAATTTTCCTTCACTTATTTGATTTACTAGGGGGTTAGTGCCCGTGCGCGAATTTTGTATTGGTGTGAAAATAAAGAAGACGTGGTGATGTTTTAAATATATTACATTACTTTTGTGTGAGGTTATACAGTAAGCTTGCTAATAAAGAGGAAAAACGGACGTTAGTGGTGCAGTAGATAAAGGTGCCCGTGCCATTTTTAAGTATAGAGATGCAAATATAGATAAAATGATATGAACATATTATAGTAAGTTACATTTAGTTTGAGAAGACTTATACTGAAAGCTTGGTAGAAAGGCTAAGTAAGTTGTTTTCTTTAAACATATCAGTCTTTTTTGGTCTTTCATAAGCTGAAGGTTATGGAAGTAGCTGGGTAGGTCCACTTGTATTTCAACTTCCTGAGAAGTGGAAGGAGTTGATCTGTGATTGAAACAATAATGTAACTGTTACAATAAGTATAAGTAAATTATTAAAAAAAAAATGGTGAGACCCACCTTAAAAAGTTGAGCATTGTGATTAGCAAATCTTTTACAACATACTAATTGTTATGAAAGTAAAATTTCAAAATGCTCAATGTCTTAGTTGCGTCTGTCATCATTGACAATGCTGAAATGCAACTAAAGAAACCATGGAGAATATTTATATCTGCATATCAATTGTTACATAAGTACAGAATCATTGAGACAGTACAAAATTAAACTCCATATTATTAATAATATTTATAAATTAGAATCAGAAAAAGCCATATTGTTGTGAAATTTTCAGAAATCTTTATCTATTAAAGGAATTAGAATAATATGATGATGTTAACTAAACATATCTATGCTAAAAGAAATTTGTCTGATATGTTTAGTTTTAGCCACCTGCTAACACTCATATTTAAGGCTGCACGTCAGGAAACTATAGCACAAACAAAGCTCATTTATCTTATGATATCACAACCTTTTGAACAAAATAAAACTCCTGATATGAATCCCAACTTCATCATCTTTGCACAAATATAGTGAAGGTGCATGGAGGAATGTTTCCTGACAATGCCTGTGTCCTCCATATCTTAAACTGCTGTAAAGATTATATGTATAGTTTCAGCCTTGGTGGTTGGGTACAAACACATGCTCTATAACAAGAAATTCCTGTCTCATTCTATTAGTCATCTAAGAAGCTATTAGAGTCGAAGAAGCCAAAGATGGAACATTTTAGTTATTTTTAATATTTTATGACCCTGAATCCGACCATGGCACTTGGTAGTTGTTCTTGTTCCTCAAAGCAGTTGGTAAACAATCAGTACAGAGATATTTAAAGACATGTGTAAAGAAGTACACGGTTTAATTATTTATCGAAATATGAAGGTACCTGTACATCCTGAAATCCTCACAAGTTCAGATATTTTAAATTTTTCTTTACTTTCTGATGCTTTACATTCATCAACAACCTGCAATTCATCTTTCGTTTCAACAGTTGTTGCATATCTACCATATGTCTGTGTGTCATTTCTGATTGTCAGCTGAACCATAACAAAAGCTATATGAAAAAAACATCACCGAGGAGAGGTGGTATAATGGTATAACAAGGTATCACAAAGAGTATTAAGATCTTGGTTAAACAAATAACAAAGAAGTAAAAAAGTTGTTGCACGGGAAATACACTCGATGATCCTTGAGTTGTTAACCATCATTGCAAGAACCTAGGGGAGCTTTTACGCGAAGAACGGTCACATTGCAGGAAAAATAGATATGGAAAATCAACAAATTATTCTTTTTTTTATTGCATGAAAGTATTGAATGTTTTGCAGTTGGTGTTGACCCACTTCTTGCTATCCGAGTTGGGTTGAGCTAGAAGTACAATAAGAAGGAATGGAAGCACAGGAGAGTCCTCTTTGCCAAATTACGACTTCCAAACGACTAACTTTAGAAGTGGAAGTGATAAGAGGTTGGGCACCTAAATTGTGCAGCAAGATTCCCTAGTATCTCTCTCGAAAAGGACCAAAAACATGCAATTCTCTTCAACGATAAACAAAATTACAAAAATGTGTAATCTCCAGAGTTTTGATGACTCAAAATTAGAACAGAAAGACAATCATGTGGAATAATTGTAACACGACCAAGATTGCCTCTGTACTTGAAAATTTTTGTTGAGATAAATAAGCAAGGAGTCTGAGTGGGATACCTAAATCCAAAGATATATGGCACGGAAGATTTAATAAGAACTATAAGTGTAGCTGAGATGATATCCAGATGCAAGCATTTTTTGGTGCTAGTGTATGAACCAAATAAGAGAACCTGGAATGAAAGCTCTTAATTTTCATTATAGTCGTGCAAAAAGAGAGAATTCTGAAATTTTAGTCACCTTGAGACATGTCTGAAGCTTCAGATTTGATGAACAGAATTATCCAATTCCACTTCTCCTGTTAATGAAAGCTAAGAATGGTGAAAACCTACTGCATATCCTATGATTAGCATTTATTGGAGAACTTCTTGTCCAAATGGCAGGCATAAATCTTCAAACTTAAAGTTTTCTTCAGTTCTAATTGCTGCTATCCAATAGGAGATAATGTAATCATTTTTCAAGGAAACATAAAGATTCATCAGATAAAGAAAACTTGACAACATGTAATATCATTAGAATATATGTGTATGATAAGCATAGCATAGCATACCATGTAAAATGCTTTTGATCTAACATATGTAGTTAGTTGTTGATTTCTGGTCTCCAGATAAACAGAAGTTGTGGCTTTAGCACTTGTTCATGTGCCCTGAGAAGTAAGAGAAGACATTAAAACAGAGGCATGGTTAGAAAAGAACAGAGGAAACGAAAATATCCATTTTATCACCTCTTTATAGAAAGGAAATCAAATCACCTGTGCAATCCATTGAAAATCACCAATCAGAAACCCCTTTTATTACTTCTTCTTTCTTGATTGACGATTAGGATGAACATTTGTACCCGTGCTCAAAGTGATTGCAAAAAGGGTTAAATTAATAACCTGCAAATATTTTTACCAAAAAAAAAAAGGGTGATGCTGGAAGATGAAAAGGGAAATGTTGTAACGTATATTTACCTACAGAATGAAAAAGAGAAATTTGTTTGTAACCCTCATCAAAAACTCCAGTTTTTACTGCATCTTCAACAATTCACTTGTTAAGTTGGTGGACGACAAAATACACAAACAAATAATTTTCTCACTTGAAGTATGAACAACTTCTGACTAAGCCTGGTTTAAACATCTTTCACTGAGAAAAACAAATTGAAATTTTTTTGCAAGTTCAATTTAAAAATGTAAAATCTATGCCTCCCTCGGTTGAAACTCTTCCACAGTAACAAAGTTTTTTATTCTCTCGTAAAACTCTCCGGTAAATTTTTTCTTTCTTGGATTCCAACATAGCTAACACTATTAAATAGTTTAGGGGTAAAAAATATGGTATTAAATAGTCTAGAAAAGTAATAGGTCATCATGAAAGTTTAGTATCGCAACAACAAATTCGACCAAAGTTGAGGTATTTTTCAGACTCTTATCCCCATAGTAAAACTAATGCAACTTTTTATACATGAATTAAAATAATAAAATTTCATATTTATCCTTAATTTGTTTACTTAATTATTTGTTTGTAAATAATAATGTATATTGATTTATCAGATTAAGAAGTTAAATATTTTTCTTAAAAAAGACTAGACTATTTTTGTACCTCAAATTTAGTTTCAATATTTTAGTGCCCCCCTTCCCCTCAAAATTTAAAAAATAGAACTTTTCCTTCTCTTATTCGTTATATTAAGCAATGCTGAACTTGGAAAAATAATTAGTATGGTAGAGAAAAGTATTTACTCGCGATATTTTATATTTAGTAACTAATTTTTTTTCATAAATAATTTATTTATCTTTACAAGATAGGGATGAGACTGTATACATATCAACTTCTCGATACATTGTAAAATTACATTAAATATATTGTTATTATTTGTTAGTTGAATTTTTCTTTCATCATACATCGCGAGAAATTGTGACATGCCTTACACTACTACTAATAATGTCTAATGCATATTTATTTTTAAAATATAATGAAAAAAACAAGGGAAAACTTAGAAATATTATTTCTCTTATTTGGTTTGTTGAGTAATGTCGAAATTGGGGAAATGTCAAATATGGTAGAGAAAAAACATTACCTCGATATGTATATCAGGTGATTAAATTTTTCTTTTGAAAATTATCTCTTATTTTTACACGATAAATATAAGATTGTGTATAAATCATTTTTTCAATACCTCATTTATGAAATTACATTAAATAATGAATATGCTATCGTTTATTTATAAGCTGTATTTTTTTTTTCAATATTCGTTGTAAAAAATGTGATACGTGTTACCACTAATAACAATTTGCATAATATGCTATTTATTTAAAAATCAAAATGAAAAAAACAATGAAAAACATTTTTAAAAGAAGAAGAAGAAGGAGAAGTAAAAATTATAAAATTACTGAGAAAATGCCCAAAATAGTCCCTCATCTTTGAGTTAAGACTCAAAGTCATCCTTGAGTTTTCACATGTAGTCCCTCATGTTTGCAACATTGGTGCACTTTTGGTCCTCCTTCAAAATTTTGCCTATTTCTTAACATTGATCTTATCATCTTATTCATAATTTATGTATGGAATGTTTAATCGTCATTTTATATATTTAGTAGAAATAATAACTCCATGTGAGAGATTGTAAGAAGAAAAACACCTCGTTTTGCTTAGTAAAAAGCGTATTGCAGGTAAAGTTGAGAGGTTCATCACAACGATTTCACGTGCAATAGTACAAATTTTTCTTTTCTTGCAATGTCATATGTTAAAATGTTCTTAGTTTAGCTGCAGTAATATTTCTACTGAATAGAACAAAGTGTTCTTATTCTCACTTCTCTCACATAGAGTTATTATTTCTATTAAATGTATAAAAAAGACAATGGGACATTCCTTACATAAAATAATGGACAAAATTAATGTTAAAAAATAGGCAAAAGCTTAGGGAAGGACCAAAAGTGCACCAATATTGTAAACATGAGGGACTATTAGTGCTCCATGTGAAAACTCAAGGATGACTTTGAGTTTTAACCCAAAGATGATGGACTATTTTGGACCTTTTCTCTAAAATTACCTCTCTTATTTGATTTATTAAGCAATGATGAAAGTAGAAAAGGGTTGATATACTTTAACTTTCGCCCTACCTTTTTTTATTTTATTTAGATAATTATATTATGGTATAGTTCATGAAGTTACCTTATATATTCAAAATTTTAGTAGGCATTTGAACATGAGATATAAAATCATGAGATGAAATTCATATTCTTCAAAAATCATGATTTGAAAAATTCAAATCGTGATTTGGGATTTTTCAAATACAAAAATTGATCCACAATTAGTTTATATTTTATAAAAACAACTCAACATTTATATCTACCCCAAATGGCAGGTCCAAATAAAACTTCAACTTATTTCATAATTTCATCTCACATTGCCAAACGAACCTTAATAGTATATAAATTTGTTTGTTATTGTATATGAATTTATATACACACATTTTATAATTTCATATCATATTATATATTGAAGTATAATGTTATATATTAAATTTTAAAATGTTTTTATAAAGAAAAAATTGAAAGTTTTATATATGGTTAAATACCGAATTGTTTTTGGGCTAAAAATTTGTAACGTAAGTTTTGAGTTGTATTCTTGCCATGTAAGATGGGAGGGGAAAAAACTCTTCGCATCTTTTTTTTGTTTAATATACATAGTAACAAGTTTTATTACTATTTTCCTAAATTTCTTTTATCCGTTTTTTTTTTTTTTTTTGAAATTCAGAACTAGAGAATGCCAAGATTGTCAATCAAGGAAACCCAATAAAAAAATGTAGTACCCTAAACAAATTATTGTATTTTACATCAATCAAACTGTTGAGTTTTTAATATAGACGTGTAAAAAATTATAAAACGAAATTTTAATTTGCATCAAAATTATTCATAGTATGATAAGAACAATTAACTTATTATGATCGAGCTCTCAAATATATGTACATGATAGAAGTGAAATTTCAATTGGATTAAACTTTCTAGCATTACGTGGTAGAGAAAATAACATAAACCAACAATGACGATTGTGTTGGAGTGATAAATACTTCTTCATCCTTAATCCGAGGTCTCAAGTTCGAGACTCTCTGAGTACAGAGTCGCCTTTGTTATGGAGTAATTTACCCTCTAATGTGGGACTTCCTAACGCGAATTTAAATTTAATCGAACTTATGAATATCGAATGGAAATCAATAAAAAAGAAGAAGTGGTCCTTTAATTTATGTTTGGGGTGGATTTAAACTAATTCTTAAATTATTTTTTGTGAGTAGTTTTTGTCTTTTAAATTTGTCAAATAACAGCATTTTTTGTCTCTCACAAATATGGGTAAATCGATTTTATTTTTATTTTTTTTAAAAAGAAAGAAATTTCCTCTAAATCTACAGGTGAAGTTTGTTAGGAAAAAATGATCGACATTAAAAAGGTCTTCTTTTTTTTTTGACAAACTTAAAAAAGCAAAATTTTCTTTGAAAATGCCTCGAAGGAACCGTCTTTGTCATTTTCTGGTGCATGAAAGAGTTTTTTTTTTTTTTTCATCCGGTGTCCGTTATTTATATTGGAGTCCGATTAAATCTGATTTGTGCCGTGAAGTTCCACTTTGAGGGGTAAATTGCTCCTTAACAAAGACAACTTCATATTTAGGAAAACTCGAACCCGAGACCTCTGATTAAGAATAAAGAAATACTTATCATTCCATCACAACTCTCATTGATTCTTTCTTTCTTCTTCTTTTTTTTCACTAAATGATAGTGCAATTATGGAATGTCCAGGAAATAACTAAATACCACATATAGTTTGGTTTCATAGTTTTCTCAGATGAAAATATACATATGTTCAAAAGCTTGGTATAGATATATACATAAAAAAATCATTTTAATTTGTCGTAATTGTGGAAAAAAGTTTTTAATTATAAATTATAAGATCTGAAAATATCATTTTTTATAAATTTTAAAAACAAATTTATTAGGGATGTAAAAAACAAAACTAGCTAGGTTGGGGAGGAAAAGTAAAAATTAAGAAATACATGTCGTCATTTCTTTTGTTTGGTAGTAGTTAAAAAAGAGCAAGGGAAATGAAAATATTTATTAAGCAACGATATACTATGAGTTAAAAAGATATTTTATGAGATTATTTTATTACATCTTTTGTTAAATATGGGAATAGTTGTTCGTCATTTTAGTACAATGATGGAATGAAATATTTTCGAAAGGTGGTGGAATCTGTGATGGAGAACTTGTAATATCTCTCTAGATCGGGAGAATTATAGAAGCTGACCGTTGAGCTCACTCTGATCTCGCGCGGGACCAAACATGAAATATAGTAGTTAATTTCAAATTTTATCTCGAGATTATTATTCTTATCTCACGTATCAAACAACTAAATAAATAAAAAATGTATATTCAATTATTAGGTACTTTCCTTCCAACCATACCAAACTATAAACGTAAATCAACAGTTATTCACCAAAGGAAATAATTAAACTACTCATGAATTTTCTTGTAGAGAGCAAGTACTAAATGCATTTATACAATAGCCATACACAAATTAGTTTTTGCATTTTATTTTATTTTACATTGGATAAGAGCCATTGCATGATTTGTAAATGGGAAGGAAAATCTACTTGTTTGGCTGTGAGAATTATTTATTTATTTTTGAAAAAAAATATTATTTTATTTAAAATTAAGTGTTTGATTATAAAGATTTTAATCTAACTTTGAGTTATTGGATTTCAAATTTAGAAAACTATTCCAAACCTGTTTTGCTATTCCATTTTCAACTCCAAGTTGAATAAGTGCTCCAAACATGAGAAAAATGTTCTATTCTCTCTTTTGCAAAAAAAATATAATTAAACGTAACTTCATCTTCAATTTCAATTTTATAAATTTTCAAAAAAAAAGTAAACAATATTTCAAATCCATGGCCAAAAAGCCTACTTTGTTTGTAAAGAAAAAACTATTCTTCACTTTTTGTAGTTTGTTAACAAAACCAAGGAAAAAGAAAGGACTGGAAAGAAAACAAAAAGTTTTCCACTAGAACTCTCTTAAATTCTTCTTACACTCACTAAAATAAAGCTTATGTGTTTAGCAAATAAACAATTTTCTTATTTAATTTTAGTGTTTGATAATTAAATAAAAAAATATGATCAAAAGAACAGTTATATAAGTGGAGGTGACTGGTGAGTGAGAAGAGGTGGAAAAGAGTCCATCAACGTAAAATGTCACTTATGAAATTTATTTTTTCTACTCCAATTTATTTTCACCAACCCAACATACAAAAGTTAAAAAATATATATATAAAGAATATATTCCTCCCTATCAAACACACCCTTAACCATACTAGTTTTTAGTTATTTCAACAGAATTGTGCTCTTTAGTGCTTACAGCATTACTTTATATAGGTTCACAAAAAGAATAAAACTAAACTACTACTTTGTTGGTATTATAGTAAGAAAAAAAAAGTTTTTCTATAAATAATTGGTACATTTTGTTGAAATCAATTTATTCCCACCATGAATAATTAATAAATATCAATCAATGTGTCATTTGATTGACACATCTCTCAAATCTCAGTTTCTACTTTTTGTATTTTGCAAAAGCAACTTGAAGCAAGTATTTTCTGAAAAAGGTACAAAATTGAGGTAGCAAA